>WEDG01000495.1:0-85228 GCA_017591395.1 Schistocephalus solidus
TATTACCACTACATTCCATTACATATTCCACTGCTCCATGCATTCCATTTCCTCTTTAACAATTTATCTTCTCCTTTCCTTCATCCCATATCCATTCCATTCATTTCATGTCCACCTTCCTCTGTCCACCATTCTGTCCCTTCCCTCCTCCATTCCATCCATCCATTTAACTATTTATCCCTTCCATCCATATTCCATTGTTTACCTAAAATTTATCCATTATACTAATTTATGGTTATCCACTATTTCCATCCATATCCATTTTGTCCACTTTCACTAAGGGTTTATCTTTCACCCCTCCACTACTTTTCCATTATAAAATCCCTAATCCATCGGCTGGCTCCTTCTATATTCCTCATCCATATTCCACCATATGCCATTCCACTCCACATATATTTCTCCTTTCCTTCCACTATCCACCATTCTCTCTCCTAATATCCTCTGTGTCTTCAAATATTTCCTTTCCCATTTATATTCATCCACTACCCATTCCGTTCATCCATTGTTTCATTTTCTTTATTTTAGGCTGTTTCCATATTCATTCCTCATTCCTCCTACTCCGTTCTCTAATTATTCATACTCCTCCCTTTCTCCACCACACTCCTCCTCCTCACTCCTCCTCCTCCTCCTCACTCCTCCTCCTCCTCCTTCCTTCTCTCCTTCCTCCATCCTTCCTCATTCCTTCTCATCTACCAGTCCTCCTGGTCCTTCCTGCTCCTCCTCCACCCTCCTCCTCCTCCTCCTGGTCCTCCTGCTGGTCCCTCGTCCTGCCTCTCCTCCTCCTGCTCCTCATTCCTCCGTTCCTCCGTCCTGCTCCTCGCTCCTCTGTCCTGCGTCGTCCATTCCTCTCCTGGTCCTCTGCTCCGTCCTCACTCCTGCTCCTCCCTCATCGTCCTCTCCTCCTGCTCATCCTCCTCGTCCTCCTCCTGGTCTGCATCTCCCACCCCTTCTGCTCCACAGCCTTCTCCCCTGCTCTGCTCCTCGGCCTGCCCCCTACCTCCTCCTGGTCTGCATCTCCCACCCTTCCTCGTCCTCATCCTCCTGCTCCTCCTTCTCCTCGTGCTCCTACCCTTCCTCCTCCTGCTTCTCCTGCTCGTGTCTTGCTCCTCCTCTTCCTTTTACCTGCTCGTTCTCCTCCTAGCTCTCCTGATCCTCCTGCTCCTCATGCTCCACCACCACCATCACCTCCATCTCCTCCCCCTCTCCTTATCCTTGTTGTCAGTGCTCATCCCCCTTCTGATCCTTCCTGTTCCTGATGCACCTCATCCTTCTCCTGCTCCAGCTCCTTCTGATACTGCTCGTGCTCCTGATCCTAGTCCTGATACTTATTTGCATCCTTTTCATGCTCCTCTTCATCCCCATCCTACTCCTGATAAGTATTTGCCTCTTGCTACTGCTCCACATGCATAGCATGTTTCTCCTACTCTTGCTCCTGCTCCTCAACCTGCCTCCACTTATCCTCCTGCTTCTCCTCATCCTCCTCCTGCTTCTCCTCATCATTCTCCTACTTATGGTCCACTTGACTCTCCTCCTCATCCTGCTCCTCATGCTCACCAACCCCACCACCACCACCACCTCATCATCTTCCTCCTCCTCTTTTTCCTCATCCTTTTCCTCCTTGTCATGATCGTCCACCTCCTGATCAACCTCCCGTTCCTCATCCTCCTCCTTATCCTTCTCCTCCTTCTCTTCGTCCCTCTCGTTATTGTGCTCATCTTCCTCCTCCCCATCCTCCCCTCCTCAGCATGCCAACCTTCTCCTCTAAATCCTTCTCTTCCTTATGCTCATCGGCCTACTCCTCAACCTCCTCTTTCTCCTAATGCTCCACATACGCCTCCTCCTCCTTCTTCTTCATTTCGACCTCCTGCTCCTGATCCTCCTGCTCCTTATCCTACTCCTCCTTCTCCTACTCCTCGTCCTCCTCGTCCTCCTCGTCGTCGTGGTCCTCATCGTCATCATTTTCCTCATCGTCCACCATGACCTCCTTAACCTCCTTCTACTCCTCATGCTCCACATCCTTCACCTCTTCTTCCTCTCCCTTCTCCTCCTCCTCCTCCTCCTCCTCCTCCTCCTCCTCTTGTTTCTTCTTCTCATCCTCCTCCGCCTTCTCCCCATCCTCGTCCTCCTCGTCCTCCTCATCCTGCTTGTCCTCGTCCTGCTCCTCCTCCTGCTCCTTCTGATCATGCTCCTATTCATGCTCTTCCTCCGCCTCCTATTCCTCCTCGTCCTATTCCTCGTCCTCCTCTTCCTCCTTTCCCATCCTCCACCTCCGCCTCATCCTTGACCTTGTCATCCCCCCCACATCATAATCTCCCTCGTCCTCCTAGTTCACATCCTCCTTGCTTTCCTCGCCCTGTTCAACCTTGTCCAAATCTTCCTCCTCGTCCTCGTCGTCCTGCTCCTTCTGCTCCTGCTATTGCTCCTCATACCCCTCTTCCTCGCCGTCATTGTCATTGTCATCGTCATCGTCGTCGTCGTTCTCCTCCTCCTCCTCCTCCCCCTCCTCCTCCTCGGTACATAATCCTCCTTCTCCTCCTCCTTCTCCTCCTCCTTTAGACCATTAACAACAGTTGTTATCGATTTCTTAAAGTTTTAGGAACTAATGAGTCCTTTGGTTGACCTTTTGGACACTTCAACTGCAGCCCAACGAGTGAGGCAGACAAAGTACCGACGAAGGTAAGAGACGAAAATTGTTCTCTTATTAGCTGTCGTCAGTCGATCAGGTACCAATCCACTGTTTATATCTCATGGACCCTTATGGTCATTGAGCTTGAAGTCCAATGCTTACCCACTGAGTAGAGGACTCGTTGATCTGTCCACGGCTATGCGGAATATTAACCGTTGCGGTTCGTACGACTGGTTGGTATCAACGAATAAGCCAGAAATGGCCACCATAATCTGCCTCTGTATTAATTTCTATATAATTACTGGTCGTTAGTCTATTTCTCACGAGAACTCTAGTTTGATCTGCAAGTGCAAAGTGACATGCTTGTCTCGTAACCTGATCGGTCTGCGCCCTCCCACCATTCTAAACATTTCCAATCATCACTGACAGGACACCACACCCGTAATTCAATAGAAGCTCGTTGGAATACATAGCACTCAAAGACTTCGGGACGAATCCCAGGTTATCACAATCACAAAGTTATATATGGCGGGCCGATGATGGTTAGTAATTCGGAAATGATTATCTCAGTTCCTCCTGTCTGAATTTTTACTGCTTCATATGTGACTGCCCACGAGGGCTCTAAATTAAGCTGTATAGCCCATAATCTTATCGGGCAACGGACCTTGGATTATAACCCTTAGTGTTTGCACTTCAGTATTTGACAATGACTAATACTCAACCCTTATCTGCAACTTTCTCTGATGATGGTGCAAGCGAGAATCCCAACGTCATGTCAATAAATGCCATGCTCCAGCAATCGCATTTTATTTTTCTTCCTCTTCTAAGCTCAGTCCAGGAACTACCAAAACATCAAAACATCAGTGAGCTCCCCTGATATCCCAAAGGAGGATCCGTATTTGGCTAAACGCCTTTGGATAGCGTAATGTACGCACTATTGAAATAACATCCTTATATCTTAAAAAATTACATCTCCAAATAACACCAGAGAGGTGCCAGTGACACCTTTTTTTAGTCTGTCAGCCTAATCACGCCATGTTACTGCCTGCGACCTGAGTCATGTATAGAATCAACAATTCCTTTATTGAAACAGACTGTTCTGTGGAAAAAACCACCAAAAATCTCGTCGTAATTGCTATCTAGCAACAAGCAAGCAGGTAAGAAGCAAATCCACATTACCACAACGCCCAAAGAACTGACTGAAGGCTTAATTCTTGCAAAGCTGTCTTCGGCGTTTCCATAGCTCCTAATATAGTCCATAGTTAAGACGTCCTAGTCGCAATTAAAGTGGCCAAAGAATGGACACCTTAACAGGACATGGGAATAGGAACCGCCCCGCCCGCTTAAAAAACGTGCCCTTACGGTGAATTTCAGGGGACGGGGGACGGGGGGTAAATATGCCTGTGTCTTAAGCTAACACCAACTCTATAAAACTAAACTGTCACCTTTATTGTCACCCTCGCCCTACCCTTTACCTAAACCCTTAAGTTAACACGATAATAACCTTAACCCTTAGCCTAAGATGACTCTGACCGCAACTCTGAACTTGACCTCACCTTAATCCTAAACATTATTTCCTCAGAATTTGGTGCAAAGCCACATGCATTGTGGATACTTCCTTTTTCCCGGTTCCCGTTTAGGTGCCATACAAGGTATCTTTACCTAGGTGAGTAAGCAGTGGGCTCCTAAGAACAAATAAGAGCGTCGACAATGCGTGCCATGTGCCACAAAGGTAATCACTACCACCCCTGAGTGGATACTGAGGCTTGACGTCATAATATGTCGAATGCGTACACGATACGCTGCAGTAAATTTTTGTCGTTGGTGTCACCGGAGTCTCTTCGCGACCAAAGGCCGTTGTGTACTCACCACACTACTGAAGTCCAAACAAAACCAAGTTCTTCGGTCTCACCGGTTTCGTTCACTCCGCCTGACCGTCGTAGTCCGACGATGTCCACCGTATGCTTCATAGCAGTGTAGTGCAAGGACAGTGACTGGCGTTGAGGGTAGCCTTGCCGACATCCAACGATACGCCTTCAAACTCACAAGGGGCGAATCCGTGACAGATTAGACTAATATAGGCAGTCATCTTCATACTCATAACGATCTAAAAAGAAGCCTTCAAAAATGACCTTCTTGCTTCCTCTTTTACTTAATGATAAAACTTTCGTTCATCACCTGGCTTACCATTTTATATATGTACTATCTAAGTGATAAAATGTGCGTTTTACAACGCAAAGTTTAAACTGAAAGACGACCGCACTTAACCTGATGACGAGCATATTATATAGAGTACTTTGTTTGAATGAAGTGTCTACCAAAGGTGATATGATAGGCTACCCAAGGCGAAATATGGAGATAAGTAGAGGATTTTGGCAGATTTGAATAATTCAATTTACTCAGTTGTGAAAACCTCGGTGGCCTCGGTGGGATTTTAAACCCACGTCAGCAAGAGGAGGGCTTTAGTACAGCAAACGCTCTAGCCGACTGTGTCCAGATACCCGCCCAGCTTTCTTCAACGTTTATAAACCACCAATTCAGATAAAGTAAGCTTATTGCCCAAACCGTATTTACGAAGTAATCAATCTAGGATCCACCAGCTGACTACCAGTACAATTAATAAGGAATTTTGGCAGACTTAAATAATTCAACTGAACCAATTGTGAAAAACTCGGCGGCCTCGGTGGGAGGTGAATCCACAGCCAACGGTCTAAGCCACCAATTTTTCCACAATTGGGTCAATTGAATTATTAAAACCTGCCAAAATCCCTCACAAAATAATTGTACCTGTTAACCATATGGTGGATGCTAGATTTATTACTTGGGAAGTACTGCTTGGGCAGTCAGCTTACGCTATCAGAATTGGTGAACTCCCTACGTTGCAGTAGGCTGTGTGAGTAACTTGTCCAAAGTGTGATTAAAATCACGACTCCCAGTAGGGGCCTTGTAGCTAAGTTGGCTACAGCGTTGGCTGAACTAAAGCCTTCCCCATGCTGTGTTCGGTTCGAACCCCACCGAGGCCACCGAGTTTTTCGCAATTGTGTCAACTGAACATCTGGACATATTGTACCAGGTCCAGCCCACAGATGAACCATTTATATTTGTTTAATCTTATTAATTTTGGTATCTGACTAGGAACGTAAACAATTTGAAGATTAGGCCTGAATATCTTAGCTCCAATGTAACGCATCTGACAGAATGCTAGAAAATTCTGCGGCCTCAGTGCAGGGTCTGAATGCAGGCAACACTCCAATCCCCTCTTCTCGGATGTTTCGACTGGGAGACGTGAGTCATGCTGATGTTGGATAGAACCCCACGACCGAACCTTTCGCATGAAGTATGCGAATCTGTCCAAAACATTGTCATTTATAATTACAAAAAGTAATTATCCGTGGTCTTTTTGGGCTAGATTTTCTGGGCGGGAACATTTCACGATTCAGAAGGCAACATTCTGCGAATGCGTTTATTAGCACCCAAACTGAATTACACAACCGTTACCTTTGATCCTCTTCAAGAAGAATGCACCCAAGTGTTTTAACCAGACTACTTTCTGAACCTCCATTAAACATCCGACTGCTCGTCGGCATAGAATAGGAAGAAGAGGAAACGGAGAAGGAGGAGAGCAAATTCCTAGCATTTGTGCCGTCTTCATTGGTAATTTGGATGACTCACTGAGAATATTTGCCTCTGAAATGCCGCAGGTTGGAGTGAGTGCAGCCCTCTACCAGTTGGGCATCCAGACGATGCATCGAAAGTAGCGTTGAGCACAGCTGATAACTGCATGTGGCACTTAATATCCTGGGCGATAAGGTAGCTTGATCCTAGTCGGCGAACGACAGTGTCCACTGTACGCTGCCTACCACCGTTCAGGATTAGCTACACCAAAAATCTTGTATATTTATTCTCATGGCGCTTACAGGGGGCTGGGTGAGCCCGTGGATGCGTACATATCGACTATTTACCCGGCCGATTAATCCTCACAAGTGAACGCTTGCATAACGAAGTACCGGGCAGTTATGCGTAGTGGGAAAGTGAGAGACCCAGAGGTTAGCCGGTCAGTCGCTGATCTGCCGGCTGTCCAAGAAAATCCACCAACGTCACAGTGAGCGAATCCCTGGCACGTGGGACTCGATATAATCAGTTTCCCTTATAATCACAACGACCTTAAAAGAAGCCTTTAAAAAACGTCCTTCTGGACTCTTCTTTTAGTTAAGGATGAGCTTTTCAGTCATCCCCTGCGTCATAATTTTATATATGTACTATCAAAGTGGTAAACAAAATTCAAGCTGTAACATTTGTTGGTAATAAAACCTTCGTTTCACTGGGCTTGAGTTTCAGACCTCAGTTAAGGCATCTATTTAGGTATGATGACAGACAGAGTATGTCTCGTGCGCTAACCAGAAAGAGGGTGTTGGGTGTCAGCGCAGGTTTGGCAGACTCTGATGCTGCAATGAACGGAACCAGTAGCAGAAGACATCCTGTTGCAAACGATAAGGTTTAAGAGCATCGGATAAGGTGTAGTGGACCATCTAGATTCGGGAGCCTTGCAGTTGCTGACACCTGATTCATTGATTGATGCTCCATTGCGTTCATAACCTAACTGAGACGGCCGAGGTTTTCCCAATTGGGTGAGATGAATTATACGATTCTGCCAAAACACCTGTTGTGTATAATTGTAAAAACTACTTATATGTGGTCTTTATTTGCTGGGTAATCTGGGCTGCAATATTTCCCAAGTCAGAGTGCAACATTTTGCGGATGCATTTATCTGCACCCAAACATATTTTTGGAACCTTCACCTTTTATCCTCTTCAAGAAGAATGCGCCCAAGTGTTTTGAACGGAATACTTTTAAAACATCCATTAGAATTGCGATTGTTAGTCGGCATATAACAGGAGGAGGAGGAGGAGGAGGAGGAGGACGAAAAGCACCGTGAATGATTTCATGCTGAAATGTCACGAGATTCTGGTAAGTGTAGTCTTCTACCTACGACATTTTTAGCCAATAGGCAGTTTACCATATGGCGTTCAGCCAAACGGGCTTGATGTTAAGTTCGTTACTCGAAGGGCGAATTTTTCACATAATTTTTCCAAGAAATGTGCAAACCTCTAGGTAATGCCCAAAGTAAGAAATCAATTTGACAGTAAAAGCAAGCAATGTTAAGGGAGATAATTGAATGCTTGAAGTGCTCTGTCTTGCATTGAAAGCAAAACCAAACACCCTTTTCCGTTCTTAAGCTTTGCCATCCATACGGAGCTTGTTTTCTTCGGGAAGCCAATAGATCGGTGTGCGCCTATTCCTCTTTGAATAAATACCCGACCTGCAGCGACAGAGAATGACAGGTGGCGAGGCACAGATGAACTTCGGTTCGATGAACTGCTAATGACCTTTCTGCTAGACTCAGTGTGCGGGCTGTCTACGCCGTACTCGAGCGCAAGTTTGTGTTTCTAGTCCCAGCTGGTAGTTAACGTTATGATTGGCTGAATGAAGGCAGAATAAGCCTGAAACCGACTGTATCAATCTACCCATATTTTCTGTCGTCTCTCCTCTCTGCGGAACACCTGGGATTGGGTATGACTGGCTGCTGACGGCAAATAAGCCAGAAATGGCCATTCCGGTCTCCCTTGTCTTTGTCGGTTCCACATTATCAACATATGCTACACGTCGCTTTGCGACTGCCTGTGAGTACTCTAGTCTGAGTTCCAGGGCACAACGGAACATAAATGTTCCTTAAGCAGATCGGTGAGCCACACACTATCATCATATTCCCGATCGCAACCGACAAAGCAACGAGCCCGTGGCTCAATGGTAGAGCGTTCGACTCAAATACCAAAGGTCGCGGGTTCGAATCCCAGGTGTTCCACACTTGGGATTGGGTATGACTGGCTGATGACGGCAAATAAGCCAGAAATGGCCATTCCGGTCTCCCTTGTCTTTGTCGGTTCCACATAATCAACATATGCTACACGTCGCTATGCGACTGCCTGTGAGTACTCTAGTCTGAGTTCCAGGGCACAACGGAACATAAATGTTCCTTAAGCAGATCGGTGAGCCACACACTATCATCATATTCCCGATCGCAACCGACAAAAGCAACGAGCCCGTGGATCAATGGTAGAGCGTTCGACTCAAATACCAAAGGTCGCGGGTTCGAATCCCAGGTGTTCCACACTTGGGATTGGGTATGACTGGCTGATGACGGCAAATAAGCCAGAAATGGCCATTCCGGTCTCCCTTGTCTTTGTCGGTTCCACATTATCAACATATGCTACACGTCGCTATGCGACTGCCTGTGAGTACTCTAGTCTGAGTTCCAGGGCACAACGGAACATAAATGTTCCTTAAGCAGATCGGTGAGCCACACACTATCATATATATATATATGGAAGGAGAAGATAAGGCGATCTCTGGGGTGGAAGATAAACTTGTCTCACGTTTCACACTCATACTCGAACGCATCATTGGAGATAGAGCATAGGGGGAACTACATGGTTTAAAAAGGGTCTTTCGTGCTCACTTGCGGTAGGTCTAGCCGCCTCGTTTCTCATTGGTCCTCCCCTCTTGCGCCAATGGTGCTTGATGGCCTCATAGGGCACTGGTAGGTCAATGCTGCGGTTGATAGAGTTGGCGTCTGACTGCCAAGCTTCGATGACTTCCCTCGCCAGTCTGTTTTCGGCTCGGCCGAGCACTTGAGCCCCGTCAAACATCGAACCGGTGGTTGTTTTCTAGACTATGCATGGCGACGTGTGATCGAATATCCTTTCGCCTTACGGCCAAAGTGTGCTCGTGCATGCGCGTACTCAGTCGTTTGTCGGTCATGCCGCAGTAGTTGGCCGGGCAGTCTAGACAGTTGACACGGTAAATAACGCCTGAGGTGTCTGCGGGTGGTAGTCGGCCCTTTGGTTGCATGACTAATCGACGGATGGTGGCCTCCGGTCGGTGTCCAACGCCCACGTTTAACGGTCTTAACACGCGCTCAGTGGCTTCTGAGACGTTCCTCACATAGGGCAAGACATGGAAGGTTTCAGGTCTTTGTTTAGGCTCACCTTCGGTCTTTGTATGCCTTTGGTATAAGCATTTGTTTACGAAGCTGCGTGGATATCCACTGGCGAGAAAGAGGCGCCATAAGGTTTTACGTTCTCGCAGCTTCTCAGCCTCTGTGATGCAGTGTGTCTGGATGCGGCGAAAAAGCGATCGGACGCAACTGCGTTTATGCGACATGGGGTGATTGCTGTTGTAGTGAAGAATTTTCGCCGTGTTAATCACTTTTCGAAACACGCCAGTCTGCAGGGTTCCCTCCTCCTGCCTTGATATCTGAACATCGAGAAAAGGGAGCATTCCATCCTCTTCTTCCTCCATTGTGAATTGAATCTGTGGGAAAATCGAGTTCAGATCCCTTTTGAAGTTCTCTTTGGCTTCTCGGTGTATGGTAACAAAGGTGTCGTCTACGTAGCGCATCCAGAATTTCGGCTTGTAGATCTGGAAGACCTGAGTTTCCAGTTCTTGCAGGATGGCCTCCGCAAGGTAGCCGGAGATCGGTGATCAGATTAAAGTGCTTCAGCACGAATCCGGCTTCAACACAGGAGACGCACATACAGTGGATTTTATTGCCTCACTGGAAGCGACACTCTCAAAGACACAGACCACAGAAGACGCCAAGAACTCGATCCGCCAGGAAGTCGCCTCCCTCATCATATCCCACAGGCCACGCCAAATTATCCCTCCAGCCGAGGTAAAGGCCATTAGGTAATTAAAGAAGGACGAAGAAATTTTTATTGTTCCAGCGGACAAAGGACGGGCGACTGTAATCTTGGACAAGTCAGAATACGTGGCAAAAGCTCAGGAGCTACTAAACGACAGTCAGTCATATAAGGTCGTCGAATCTGACCCTATGAAAACACTGGTAGGAAAAATCAATAAGAGTCTGAATCTAATGAGGAGCCAAAAGGCAATATCCGAAAACGATTGGAGACAAATGAAACCACAGGATGCCGCCTTAGCGCGGTTCTACGGTTTGCCAAAAATCCACAAGCCGAATGTTCCCCTACGGCCCATCGTGGCGCTGAAAGGCACGCCTACCTACGGACTGGCTAAATGGCTCGCTAAGCATTTGAAGAAGCTGGTAGCGGGCTCAGAACACACAGCCGTATCCTCAACGCACTTCCTAGAAAAACTCCGAGGCATCACAATCGCCCCCGACGAGATAATGGTGTCCTTTGACGTCGTCTCCCTATTCACATCCATCCCAAAAGAATTGGCCATGAGAGTCATCGATGACCTTCTGGACAGAAGGTACAACGATGAAGGAAAACTTTTTAAAAGGGAACACGCAATGGAGTTACTGGACTACTGCCTTCGCACGTACTTCACGTTTAACGACTATGTTTATGAGCAAATCCAGGGAACCCCGATGGGATCACTGATCTCCGGCTACCTTGCGGAGGCCATCCTGCAAGAACTGGAAACTCAGGTCTTCCAGATCTACAAGCCGAAATTCTGGATGCGCTACGTAGACGACACCTTTGTTACCATACACCGAGAAGCCAAAGAGAACTTCAAAAGGGATCTGAACTCGATTTTCCCACAGATTCAATTCACAATGGAGGAAGAAGAGATGGAATGCTCCTTTCTCGATGTTCAGATATCAAGGCAGGAGGACGGAACCCTCCAGACTGGCGTGTTTCGAAAAGCGACAAACACGGAGAAAATTCTTCACTACAACAGCAATCACCCCATGTCGCATAAACGCAGTTGCGTCCGATCGCTTTTTCGCCGCATCCAGACACACTGCATCACAGAGGCTGAGAAGCTGCGAGAACGTAAAACCTTATGGCGCCTCTTTCTCGCCAGTGGATATCCACGCAGCTTCGTTAACAAATGCTTATACCAAAGGCATACAAAGACCAAAGATGAGCCTAAACAAAGACCTGAAACCTTCCATGTCTTGCCCTATGTGAGGAACGTCTCAGAAGCCACTGAGCGCGTGTTAAGACCGTTAAACGTGGGCGTTGGACACCGACCGGAGGCCACCATCCGTCGATTAGTCATGCAACCAAAGGGCCGACTACCACCCGCAGACACCTCAGGCGTTATTTACCGTGTCAACTGTCTAGACTGCCCGGCCAACTACTGCGGCATGACCGACAAACGACTGAGTACGCGCATGCACGAGCACACTTTGGCCGTAAGGCGAAAGGATATTCGATCACACGTCGCCATGCATAGTCTAGAAAACAACCACCGGTTCGATGTTGACGGGGCTCAAGTGCTCGGCCGAGCCGAAAACAGACTGGCGAGGGAAGTCATCGAAGCTCGGCAGTCAGACGCCAACTCTATCAACCGCAGCATTGACCTACCAGTGCCCTATGAGGCCATCAAGCACCATTGGCGCAAGAGGGAGACCAATGAGAAACGAGGCGGCTAGACCTACCGCAAGTGAGCACGAAAGACCCTTTTTAAACCATGTAGTTCCCCCTATGCTCTATCTCCAATGATGCGTTCGAGTATGAGTGTGAAACGTGAGACAAGTTTATCTTCCACCCCAGAGATCGCCTTATCTTCTCCTTCCATTTCAACACCTGGGGTCCTTATTTTCTCCTATATCCATATATATATATATATATATATATATATATATATATATATATATATATATATATATATATATATATATATATATATATATAATTAAGTTTAAGTTCTTTGAGAACAAAATAAATGTATTTTGTAAATTTTCGAATCTGGTGCCTCAGTTCGCCTTCAGACTAAATGTGAATGTAGAGAAAGCAGTAAACCTTAAACAAATCCTAAACAAGCTTCTACGATTGGCTAAAGTTTGAGCCAATAGACGTCCAGCGTTTTCATTTATTCGGTCGAGCAAAGCTCACTGTTCTTATGAAGAAACATATCGAACAGAAATGAAATACCTTTTCAAAGTATTTTCTCCCCAAAATGCATATCCTCCTGACTTTGTCCGTGGATGCATGTGATGACAACAGTTCAAAGAAAAAGGTATTTCCAGAGCTTCGACCTCCCAGGCATAAAAAAAACAAACTGATGAACTCTTCCGTATGTGAAGAATGTATCTGAGCTTGTCAAAAGACAGCTCAAGAAACACCATATACAAATAGCGCACAAACTTACAAAAACTTTGCGCACCCAGCTTGTACACCCTAAGGACAGGGTTGGTTATTTCAACGGAAAAGAATTCGTTTACAAAATACCGTTTACCAGTTGTGATGCAGTCTATTGTGGCCAAACCAAGAAATATCCATCCACCCGTTTACATGAAAATCCTTTAGTTGTGCGGAGACGAGACCCCTCATCTCAGGTATCCATGCATACACTCGACACAGGACACCTATTTGCATGGGAGGCTACCCACATCGTTGGTGCCTGCTCAACAAGGAAGGGCCGCGAATTCTTGGAGTAAATGCATTCAGGCGAGGCATGCATTAACAGGCATATCAATTTGGATGCCAATTACAAAGTTCTCAAGGTCAATCGGAAGCGAAAACAGCCCGTATCGAGCGGATAAATCAGAACCGTAGAAGCCTGTGTTAGGCATTGTTTAAAGTTAATTGTTTTCTGTACATTCCCCATTGTCTGAAGACGAACTGGGGCACCAGATTTGAAAATTTACACAATAAAGTTATTTTTTTCCTAAAGAACTTCAAAGTAATTTAATTAAATTTCTTGGGATGCCAATATTGGGGTGGGGTATGACTGGCTGATGATGGCTAATAAGCCCCACTTTATCAACATATGCTACATGTCACTATGCGACCGACTACGAGGGCTCTAAAGTGAGCTCCAGGGCACAACGGAACATATATGTTCCTTAGCCAGACGGGTGAACACCTCAATATCATAATTCATAGTCCCGAGCGAAAACCGACAAAACAACGGGCCCGGGGCTCAATGGTAGAGTGTAACACTCAATGACCAAAGGTCGTGGGTTCGAATCTCGGGTGATCCACATCCGGGATTGGGTATGACTGGCTGATGACGGCTAATACGCCAGAAATGGCCATTCCGGTCTCCCTTGTCCTTGTCGGTTCCACTTCATATATATCGGGGAAATAATTTCTGAAATAGGTAAGTGCAAGACATGGAGTCAGGTGATTCGGAAATGACTTTTTTAGCGTCAGACCCGAAATTTCAATGAACATTTGGGTCGAAGACAATCAACCACTGTGAAATAACCACGTAATGCCCATTCTACAAACAATTGGTACTACAAGTAGTATGAATCTTATATTGAAAGACATTATACCGTACTTCCGACATAGGTACTAACTAAAAGCCCAGACACGTGTTTCGCCGATGTTTCTGCTGCTGCGTGACACAGCAACGAGGGGTTCGGCTCCTCAGAGTGTCCCCCAGCGTTCTCTATGCGGTTTCTGGTATATGGACTCCAGATAATAATCGGGGAAATAATTTCTGAAATAAGTAAGTGCAAGACATAAAGTCAGGTGATTCGGAAATGACTTTTTTGGTTCAGACCCGAAATTTCAATGAACGTTTGAGTCGAAGACAATTAACCACTGTGGAATAACCACGTAATGCCCATTCTACAAACAATTGGTACTACAAGTAGAATGAATCTTATATTGAAAGACAAGGACAAGGGAGACCGGAATGGCCATTTCTGGCGTATTAGCCGTCATCAGCCAGTCATACACAATCCCAAGTGTGGCACTCCTGCGATTCGAACCCGCGACCTTTGGTATTTGAGTCGAACGCTCTACCATTGAGCCACGGGCTCGTTGTTTTGTCGGTTGTGATCGGGAATATGATGATAGTGTGGGGCTCACTGATCTGCTTAAGGAACATGTATGTTCCGTTGTGCCCTGGAGCCCAGACTAGAGCCCTCGCAGGCGGTCGCATAGCGACATGTAGCATATGTTGATAAATGGGAACCGACAAAGACAAGGGAGACCGGAATGGCCATTTCTGGCTTATTAGCCGTCATCAGCCAGTCATACCCAACCCCAAGTGTGGCACGCCTGGGATTTGAAACGGGCAAGTGCCTAGGCACAAGGTTAAATGAACACCAACTTGCAATCAACCGCAAAGACAAGTTGTCTTTGGTTTATCGTCACGCACAACAGCTTAATCATGATTTCGCCTTTGACAAAACAAGGGTGATCGGCCGAGCCAATGAGAAGATGGCCAGATTGGTGCTCGAGAGCTGGTCCTCGACTGGCACACTCAACCGAGCTATAGACTAACATCCCGCCTACCAGGCGCTTCGTACACGGCTCGGATCAGTTCGGCCAGTGCCAATAAGGCAAACGAGCACACGGAACCGAGAGCTCAGGCTCACGGAAAAGCGGGGTGGCGGCCGACGGTCACATGACCAAAGTCAAACACTGCCTCACGAATGCGCCTGTAAAACGGATACTAACTCACGAGAGCAGCAACGACTGATCAGTCCGCTGATTGACGTGGGGGAGGCCAACAGGCACGCTACCTTGCCTAAACCTACGACGGCTCCAAAGGGGATAGCAGTCACGCGAGCCCGCCGGCGTTTAACCTCGGGGAGGTCTAAGGAAGTCAGCGGCGATCGGGCAGGTCAAAGTTCACACGTCCACCATGGATATAATACGAGGCACGCGGCAAGACTGACTAACTCAAAACCACCAGGAGCACTTAACTCTGATGATGGAAGCGAGAAGGCTTTTGAAACGTCAGTACAAATACAATTTGGTCCATGAACTCGCCCCTCTTATTCTTCGTCTTCTTCAGGAGATTATGAACGCGATATATATATATATATATATATATATATATATATATATATATATATATATATATAATATGGGTAAGAATTTGGCTGTAAGGAAGGGAGTAGAATTTACGCGTTTTGGGTTCTCCATTAGAGCCAAAGGTTTGTGGTTGACTCTGTTGTCTGAGGCAGCTTTTCACAAAGCTGACTGGGTATTCGTTGAGTCGGAATAACCGATACAGGTAAGCGAGTTCATTTTGCGTAGATGATCGCTACTACAGTAACGAAAGGCCCCGAGGAAAAGGGTTCGATTGCAGCTTCTTTTATGGGCCACAGGAATGTTGCTGGCGTAGCTAAGTATGATATCGGCATTAGAGCGTTTTCGGTGGACGCTCGTTGCGAGGCCTCTATCACTGAGTTTTTGGATACTCACGCTGAGGAACGGAAGGAGACCTCATGTTGCCTCTTCCCAAGTAAACTGAATAGCTGGGAAAACACTATTCAGGCTCTGATGCAACTGCTCGACTTCGGAGGCCTTTATGATAACAAATGTATAATGTACGTATCGGACCCACACTTTTGGTCTGAAATTCGCATAACCTCCTCTTCTAGTTGTTGCAATACTAGTTCTGCCAGTAGACCCGAGATTGGTAAGCCCATTGGGGTACCCTTAACCTGTTGATATAACTTTCCATTGAATCGGGAATATGATGATAGTGTGTGTTCGGTTGTGCCCTTGAGCTAACTTTAGAGCCCTCGCAGTTGGTTGCATAGCGACATGTAGCATATGTTGATAAAGTGGAACCGACAAAGACAAGGGAGACCGGAATAGCCATTTCTGGCTTATTAGCCGTCATTAGCCAGTCATACCCAATCCCAAGTGTGAAACACATGGGATTCGAACCAATGACCGTTGGAAATTGAGTCGAACGCTCTACCATTTTTCCACGGGCTCTTTGTTTTGTCGGTTGCGATCGGGAATATGATGATAGTGTGTGGCTCACATATCTGCTTAAGGAACATATATGTTCCGTTGTGCCCTGGAGCTCACATTAGAGCCCTCGCAGGCGGTTGCATAGTGACGTGTAGCTTAGGATGAAGTGGAACCGACAAAGACAATGGAGACCGTAATGGCCATTTCTGGCTTATTAGCCGTCATCAGCCAATCCCGTCGTCTTACGAAGGGCTGGTGTGACCAACTTGAAAATTCACGAGTAAAACTCGATTTCTTCTGACGAACCTTCTTTCTTCATCATAATCTCGGAATGCATACTACCTCAGTTTTTAAATATATATATATATATATATATATATATATATATATATATATATATATATATATATATATATATATATATAAACGTTTAAGTACTTTCTAAACGTTGACACCACTACTCACAAAAGAGTTGTGCGTCCTAGAATACAGTGTAGAATACCCGTGATCCAATTTTAAATCTACGATTTCCGTTCTCCTAATAGTGGAGAAAAATAGTTCTAGCAATAAATCAGCAGCTGTTTAAGAATTTACTTTCTTATATTTCTATTGATCGCCAAAATATCCCCAAACATTCGTTAATCTTGAGTGTTCTCACCCCTGTTAGGCAGGCAAGGACTGCTTATGTTTACCGTGAAATACTAACTTCCCTCCGTAGGCCCTAATGAGCTATGACGCCGTTTCACGCTATGATTCGCTTGTTCAACGCTCATGTCGATTGTGGGAATGAGAGGAAAGGAGCGAATTGTAAGTAGGCGCAGTAACAACTGCCACACAAAAGGCAGCAGGGTACGATATTTTATTTTGACCCACCTAATTCACCTCAAAATGCAGAACATTAAATTTTTAAAAAAAACTTACACCACCAATACCCAACTCAGGTTTTCCTGATACCTAATTTAATTTAAAAACTGTAGACATTCGAGGTTCTTTGAAACAGACTTGGAACAAAATTATGTCTGACAAATACCTTTAGGTTGAACAAAAGAGCTTTACTTCTAACCCGCGCTTACTCAACTTATAAGATGACATGACGCGTATCCGTTAACACAGTGATGTGAGAATTAATCAATCATCGACATAATCTGGGTTCCAATCTGTATATTTGGCTGATGCAAGTAAGACAGAAATTACCGTCATTCCAACCTCTTCCTTTTATGTGTCTATAAAAATCAATAATAAATCTGAGCATGAAACAACTTAGCTTGGAGACTTTGATGGAATGATTGTATTCACATTTTCCTGAGGCTTGATGATTGTGTTCGAGACGTCTTGTGTTCGAGACGTCTTGTGTTCGAGACTTAGTCCACGTGCATTTTGGTTTCTTACAGCTGGGACAAGGAAGTTTTTACAATTTGAACCATAGGGCTTAAGAACCCGGTACTTTTTCCACAGCAGTCTGTATAGATCAGAAACCTGTATATCACTTATAGGTTTTGGTGAGGATTTATGCATAAAAACTACTCTTAAAAGTTTTCAAATGAATAATTTCCATAATGCCAAAATACTTGGCATCTCTATTGCTAACTTATTACAGATGGCGGTACGGATTTGTGTGCCTTCTGGCTTGTTTCGTCGATAAGAAACACCGGAAAGTCTGAGATAAGGATACAACAATCTGCTTGGCGTCGCCGACACGGGTCTCCACGGGCCAGGTCTCCATATGACTAACTGCTGGAATATTCGAGGCTTCACAGTCGAAGGTAGAGAATGTTTTCCTTGTCAGTAGTTCTTCGAACCTATGCAACGTGAAACAGCCAAGCGAAAAAGATGATCTTCCGGAAGTATGACGTATCCAGTCGGGCATAGACCTTGCGCTGGAGCACATAACCAAGTACGATGGACGGAGCAAATAACATATCTCACGTACGCCTTTCTTTTGCTGGATTCGCAATCCTTTTAACAGTTTCGTAGTAAATCAATGGGACGGTTTCAGTAACTTGATGTTAACTAACTATTACACTTGCCCAACATCCTTAATATACAGGGATGCAGTTCAGTTGAATCGAAAGAAGGCTCCAATTGGCGTTAAAGGACTTTTTTTTAAAGGAAAATGTGGCCACTTCCCCCTATACGATTGTTATTGTATTAAAATACGCATCAAGCTTTTTTTGTAGATCAGGAAGCGTGGCGTTACGATTCCGCCATGTCAGACACCTGCGCCCGATCCCATCTCCAGTCCTCTCAACTCGGTCTTAACACTGTTTACCTGTGGGTGAGGGAAGAGAGAGTGCGCCAGGTGCAACGCAAGTCAGGAAAAACTCTGTGAATGAGACAGTTCAAGCAAAGCAACATTTTAAAACCCCTTCCGATAGTTCGCGTACTGAATGTCCTCAACAGTTGGTTTGGTGCACAGCATGGCTGCTAACTAATTGCGTACTGTTTGAAATCTCGTACTTAATTTGTGGGTTTTTGTATGTTATTGCTCCTAATCCTTATGAAATTTGGGACAGGACCACCTGTACTCTGAGTTATAGTTAACATGGTAAGAGCTATGAAGCATCAGGTTTGGGCATTAGGCTAGGGTTCTATTTTTTGGGGCGGGAGGGGGGGGGTTGCAGAATTATGGTTAAAGTTTGGACGTGGGAACAGGTAACCTCAGGGATTTAGCGTAGGCATATCTTTATGGCGGGGGGTCAATGTTCGTGTGTCCGATCCAACCCAGTTTTCCCTTTAGTCGGCTACCTACCAAGGGACTTCTCATAACGCCTCAGTTTTATCATAGTACTGAGTGCGCTGGTAGACCATGGAGGGAAATTCCGTCGTCTCTGTCTAACTCTGTCAAATCTGTATCCCCTGCCCCAGTTAACAATCTGCGTCCGTAGAACAACTGGTTTTGGGATTGGGCGTGACGTGGCCCAACTCCATGCGCACAGTGAATGCTGAACCTCTCGTGACTACATGCATGCGCGCATCAGGGACTGTCTTGACCTCGACAATCCTGGCTGTCCAAACCCGCCAATCCTTTCAAGTCTGATCACACAAGGCCTCGCTGGATGCCATGTGATGACTCCAAACGATCTCAGACCGGGGGATGTTGACCTCAAGGATGGACGTGCTTTCGTCTGACAACAAACTTCTTCCAACTCCTTCTTTGATAGTTCTGCACAGAAGCCACTATCCTTCCAACTGAAGTCCCACATCTTTTCTTCTCATACGGAACCCGGCCAGAAGAACGTGGCGGCTAAGGTCTTCCCTATCAACTTAGCCTGCTGCGATAGGCACAGGCACAGCTCTGTCTAAGGCATGTCACATTCAGTTACAGCAGTGGTTATGGGATCCGTGAAGACTGGTTCAGCAATATATTAGGCCAACCGGATCGCCGCCACCAAGGCCAAAAGAGCGGCACGAAAATCACCAGCGCCCCGGACATACATCGTCGATGCCCAGGCTCGGCCAACATACCCGCGCTGTCAATGCATCTTCCGCGCGCGAATCAGTCTGATTGGACATCTTCGGACGCAATGCACCAACAATCCGACAATTCCGATTTCTACGTCGAATTCTGCCAACCCTCCTTCAGACTCCCCCACCTTCACTCCTGGCATCAATTCCATTACTCCCACCATCATAGAGACCACATCCCAATACTCATCGTCTGTTACCCCCACCACCACCACCACCGCCACCGCCAGGTCGTGCTATGTCGCGCGAAGACGGGTACGCCGACCCGTCAGCCAACGCGCCCACTCCCACATGAGACAACTGACCGGCTCGGATGGTGATCTGATTGCGGGGGTGGGGGAGAGAGTGAGGTCAACGGATCAGCCCATTGTCCTCACTATAAACAATCTGAGGCGCTTGAAACTATCACGGTGTGCTAAAGCCGTGGCTTGGAAGGTTGCCAACTGACGGGATAACTCGGACTGCGTGGTCAACTCAATGTGTGTTTTTTGTGGAGTGGCTGACTGGCGAACTGAGAGTCAGACTGCGATGGCTCCTTCTTAATGTGGCCTTTATGGCACTCCCACTCCGTGGGATCCGAGCCAGTGTGGTCATACACCCAGGAGCGGCACTGGCCGCGTCAGCCACCTGCGCCCTCTCCCATCTCTGGTCTTCTTGAGACTGTCTTGACACCAGGCTCAGGTGGGGGAGGAGGAGAGAGTGCGGTAGCTGCAGCGCAAGGCTACTATCTCTTAAAACTAACTCACGCGCAAGTCACTATCCCTGCACCACCTGGTGTGGAGCATACGGTTGATCTCGTCGAGATCGACGGTCGAACTGTCACTTCCACTCCATGGACACCAAACAGCATACTAAACAGGAGGTCCTATGGAAGGTACGCGCTTAAAACCAACTGAACAAATAATGACCTATGCACCATGAAACCATAGCGTTTCCATTGAGAGGATATTGTTGTTCACAAAATAGTTCATCCGAAAATATAATAGTAGCAGGCACGTTAACTACCATCCGTATGAGTCGATCTCGATGAGGTAACTGCGAACAGAAAAACAAGGATACTAATCGCGGGACTTCCAGGCCTGCGGTTGGCGTCATCTTGGCTAGTGACGCGCACCAGCAGCCCAATCTGCCGTTATAAAAGTCGCACATGAAAGGCAACCTTTAGAGAGAAATATCGACTGATATATAGCATCATCTATAACCTGCAATGTAGTAAGCACTTTGTGGTTTGTGTAATATATGAGACAAGATCGACTTGGCTAATTCTGGCTCATTTGCCGTCAGCAGTCCGCCCCCCCACCATCGCGCGAATTATATTATAGAACCAAGAGACCTGCGCAGCATCGTTCGAACCCTCTCCTCTCCTCTGTCCTTGCCCGGTGGCAAAAATTAGTCATGAAGACCGAAGGTAGGATCGGCCGTGGTGACTGTAAACAACGGAACCTCCCTCTACACCTGGTCAGCACGCAGCAGGCCACGTTTCACAGAATCAGGAGAACGGCTCGAATTCCAACGACTTGGGCGTTTCATAAAGGCCACATTCAGAGGATGTCATTCTAGTCTTATTGTACGTCAGATAGTGAGGTAGATGCGCTTAAGTACCGTTGAATCAGTCCTTAGATTCGAAATCCCCCCCTCTCTCTCCCCTCTCTCAGACGCCCCACCACTGCCCTAGTCAGTCAGTCAGTCATGTGAGGCGGAATTGAGCGCAGCTATCTGGATCTGGATCTGCACCCAGGCATAGCAACACACCCATTTTCCTATTGAAAACTTTTGCTTCTGGGATGCGCGGACACAGCGCATTCCGGAGAACGCGTACCCTGCCATAAGCTGGCTCCCATGTTGGCCCGTTTGGCACATTTTAAGGACGTTCCCTAGTATAAAACCCAGATGGCAGACAGACTGCTGTGCATAACACCCAATGACCTAAAGCATCATAAATAGGATATAATGTAGGATATAACGTGTTCCATGTCACCAAATCGACTGAACTCGGGGTTAAACTAAAATGAGTCGGCTGTCAAAGGCCCCATTACTTCAGCATACCTTTTCGCGAATTCCCAAGGTTTGACGAGAATGGTCACTCCCGTCCTCACTTCTGCTATCGGAGTCACTTACATGTCATGGTCAGCCATCTGTCTGAAAGGGCACTGAATTTCGTCACCCAGTCAGAATAGGATTGCCCATACCCAATCCAGCAATCAGAATGAATTAGTGATTGGGCTTTCAAAGTGGATATGAACAATCATTTAATCTAAAGGAGGCTGGCAGATTTACGTTGTTTTTTCCATGATGAAGATATCATCGCAGATTTCTAAGTCAAATGTTCAGTATGTGAGTGTAGTGTGCGGGATTGCCTGGCTAGTTTGAACTCCCCAGCACAAAAGAAAGAAACAGTGATTCCTCTGACGGATGAAAAGAACATTTTCTGCATAGAGAAATATTCCTGATTAGATTTTGGCGAACAAGGAAGTAATCAAAACTTAGACTCACTTTGGTCTGAAATGACGTGTGTGGCACGCGTAGATGGTTGTAATGTCTGGTTAGATACTACCCTTTCGGTCATATCTGGCCGACTTTGTTTTGTCTTCCCGATAAAAAACTCCTAGTGCACACTATATGCCAGTTACCTCCGGATTGATTAAGAAAAATGAAATCTTCTGCAGGCGATGCTAATTAATCTGTGTTCCTTTTGTCTTGATTGTGGCATTTGACAGGTAAGTAATCACAGTTTTCTTTATTCGTTGATGGACGCTCATCGATCGCTAACGGAACTCACTCGTTCTATTTAGCCTTGGTTACACTCTCGAGCCTCGCCAACAGCCGTACAGCGGCTAGTAGTAGTAGTAGTAGTGGTGGTAGTAAGGGCAGATCGACAATGCCGACAATGACAAGGGAGACTGAAATAGCCGTTACTGGCTCATGAGACGTCATCAACCAGTCATACCGAACCCCAGGTGGTGCCCCACCCGAGGTTCGAACCCGCGACCTGTTGATCAGAAGTCCAACGCCCTAACAACTGAGCCACAGGCTCATTGCCTCGCTGGTTTAGATCGGGAATATTGACATTGTTTGATGAAGGCTCAAGGGTCGCCAACGGATCTTACTTGTCCCTATCTGCCTTAAGCTAACTTTCGAACCCCACCAGCAGCTGCATAGCAGCGATTAGTAGTAAAAACAGATGAAAAATGGCGATAAAAACAAGGGAGACTCTAATAGCACTTACTGGTTCAGTAGACGTCATCAGCCAGTCATACTCAACCCCACGTGATGCTTTATCCAGGGTTCAAACTTGCGATATGTTGATCAGAAGTCGAACGCTATAACCATTGAACAGATTACTGTTTGAGTAAAAGGTAACCTTAACCCTCCGCTAGTATCTTCCACCATCTATCCAACTTAGCAGCGACAATCCTCTTTCGTTCAGAATTCGATTTTATATAGTTTTTCAGCGCTTATATAAGGCTAACCACATTTTACAAAAAGAACTTATGAAAATTTTTTTTTACTAATATTTTAGGAGTGCACCTCGTTTTGAATTAAGCACTTGGAAAATGCAAGGAATTCGTTTTTATACCAGTGACAAGTGTGAACTATACCCAGATCCCTCGAGGTTCATATTTTCCGTTCCTTTTTTTGATAAAAGTCGGCGCTTGTTTATTGAACTCGGAAATGATACTCTCGGCTCTATGCTCGTCATGTTCCTTTCAATCTCCTGTGTCCTTATTGACACTTCGTCCTGAGTGATGAGTTCATTTTTGTCGACGACTTACAGCCAGCGAGTAAACTTATAAAACAGTTGTTGGGCAGACGAGTGATAAGATGTTCGATATGAGCTTTTGAAAACAAGCAGACAATGTTTAACTGGAGTTTCGGGGATCCAGTCCTGGAACGTGCACATCCCGTTGTAACATGAGTATCAATCTAAGAACGACAAATGCGGTCGCATAAAGACCAGGAACAGATGCTGAAAGAAGATCGACAAGGTAACAGAGACTGAAACGGCAATTTCTGCCGCATTCGTCATCATCAGCCAGCCATACTCAACACAGGTTTTAAGCCCTTGGGATCTGAACGCGCGATTTTTTGTCATAGAGTTAAACGCTTTATTATTGGTCCACGGGCCCCGGGTACTGTCAGTTGCAACCAGAACCGAACGCAATTCAAATAAAAGAGATATTGCCACTCGAAACTGACAAAACAACGGGCCAATGATATGGCTCAAGTATTAAAGAGCCCGAATTAAAATCGCAAGTTCGCTAAACCTGGGTTTGGATAGGAGAGACGGGTGATCACTGGTAAGTCAGATAGAGTCATTTCAGTCCCCCTTGTCTTTGTCGTAAGTCATTTCATCATGCAGGTAAAATCTGTGACAAAGTAACGGGAAACACCATTCAGAGAAATGAATTCAAGACTGAAATATAACCACCTTCCAAAATGCATGCTTACAAATTGACTTCTCTGTTTGGCTATGCAGATATCTGCTTTTCATGAACAAACGCGGAATTGAGACCTTCGGCAGTTCTAACGTTTCATTCGACGTTTGGCACGTACCCCAGAAATGAGGCAAATCAGAGAATGCTCATCTTTCTTATTTACTTGATGTTGGCGTACGTCCTAAAGCCATGAAAAAAGAAACCATAGCAACTTGATGTGACAGTATACTGATATGATTCAGCCTTTTTCACAATGAGGTTATGGTCAGGATTAAATGTCTTAACTATTCAGGATGTCATAAGCGATGTTCGGTTTATAAATGTGTGAGTTACTATGGGATGACATTATTTGGTGATTGGTCCCGTTGGTACCGTCCTCACAGACCTCATGAACAGCATGCAACCTTAAAGTTGGAGAGTTTTGTTTGAGGGCGTCACGTTCACAGTCTGGAAGCTGATTTCGTGTTGATTATACTTCAGTCTAACAGGAAACCTTTGGCAAACGTTATTCCATGCTGGATTTCAGCCCTTTAAGTGATTATGTGTTGCACCAAACTAATGCGAAGGCGGTCATAGCAAGCTTTTCTAACTTCCGTGCTGGTAATTACAGAGAGATTTATAATTAAGCAAGGGAGTTGCTTCAACTCCTCTCCCTAGGTGTAGACGCCATTATATAAGTATTTACCGCATTTGATATGGAGCCATTATTGCGCTTTGGCCTTGAGACAACCAATAACATGTTCAACTCTCAAGGACCTTGCCAGAGCATATTTCCTAATACGTTTTCCCGTTATTCCCGCTGACCAACTATTGCCTAGGAATTTAGTCCAACATATTTCTACGGGCAACGGAACTTACGGTGCTAGTAGATATCCCTAGTAGTATCCCTAAAACATTTGATTCATCCAAAGTATGGTAAATATAAAAAGTCATTTTGTTTCAGATGACCTTGTCTACTTGAAAAAACTTCAAGGGAAAGGTGCCTTTTGTATCTCCTTCCACTGACTGTTGAACCGATCGTTGTCAATAAAAGGATGTAATTTTAAGCAGGTATTTTGACAGCGGAAAGACTAGTTTGCGCGCGGTCTCACTTCATTTCCGTTTACTTGTGCTTTGTATATAGGGCCGAAGCCTAGTCAACAACCATATTGACTAGAAGACAGGGAAAGATACCAAACTCAGCGAGAGATGAACCTCTGCTTGCTTACTGTGTCTGCCTGTTAGTGTAGATGATAAGTGGGCCAGTGGGTCATTGGCTAGACAATTTGCACTTTTTTACGGAAAGAAAGTCGTTAGGTCAGCTTTGCCGTTAAAACTGATTGTGTTAAGTAATTTTTTATAAGTGCGTGGAACATAACTGTATACGAACAGTCATAATAGCGCCGAGTTATACGCCACGTCGTGCAGTCTGTCAGAAAACCTTGTCTGCTGCTGGTCACCTGTTAAGGCTGCCCAAGCCGTCATGTACATCACGAGGACGTTAAAAGTCTATAGTGTGTCCATTGTTACTAAGGCACAGAGTGGTCGTGAAGCATATCGCAAATGGGGGAGGTAGGACAGGACATGTGGTTAGTTTGATACAGTATCTTTCCGGACATATTCTATCTTCATTTAGCCAATCATAAGCAGGACGGGAAACACAAGCATGTGCTCCTAAACGACGCAGACAGTCCACACACTGGGTCTAGAAGATGGGTCATAAGTCCTTCACCGAACCGACGTTCATCAGTGCCTCGCCACCTGTAATTCTCTGTCGCTGCAGATCGGGTATTTATTCAAACAGGGATAGGCACACACCGATCTAGTGGCTTCGCGAAGCAAACAAGCTCCGTATGGGTGGCAAAGGTCGCGAACAGGCAACCAATTACCAGGCCGAAGTCGGCCAAGTTATAATTGCAGAGAGAAGAGACGACAGAACACGCGGGTAGATTGATAGCGTCTGTTTCGGGCTTCTTCTGCCTTCATTTAGCCAATCATTACCCTAACCACCACAGCTGGGATCTGAAATATAAACATGTGTTCGTAAACGGCGAAGATGATCCACAGACGGAGTTTAGTAGATGACTTATAGGCACTTCATCGAGCCGAAGCAAATCATTGCCTTGCCACCTGTGGCGATTTTGGCCTGATAGATGGTTGTCTACTCGGGGGCGTTGTTTCGGGAAGTCGATTTCGGACGAGGAGCATCTTCATCTGTGGAAAACAGCAAATGCATAAGTCATTTTTTCCCAATCTTTCTCAGTGAAAAGTCAGAACAAATGTGTCAACAGTTTGTATAAACCTTTAGAATAAGGAACCCTCCTCCGTACTACAGGTGCACTAGCGCTAAATTCCAATAGAGATAATTAATCTAGACTGGTTGATGACGGCTTATCAGCCAAAAATAACCATTCAAGTCTCCCTGGTCTTTGTCGTCATCGTTAATCTACCTGTACTACTGCTAGCCACTATGCGGTTGCTGGCGAGGCTCGAGAATGTGACCCAAGAATGAACGAGTGAGTTCCATTAACGATCGGTGAGCGTTCATCAACGAAGTAATCTACTGTCATAACTATAATAATAAACCTTACACTAACCCCCAAAACTCCAGTTATATTAAACCTAACCCCGTAGAGTTTTGCGCAAGGCCACCTGCTCTTTGCGTACGAACGGCAGCTGTCCGGGTTTCTTGAAACCACAAGCCTTGAAGGAATATGCAAGCTACCTCACTTTCCTCCCATTGTTTTTTTAGCCCCCTATACTACTTAACGATGTTTTCCTACGAGCTGGTCCTCAAACCTAAGTCAGACATGGAAAGCCATACCTGATTATGTCCTACTGTATTCTTTCTAGCCTTCTAGCTCATGTGAGATCCAAGATAACTTTACAGTACCTGGTAACATACAGTGAGGCACGTGTAGACGAACTGTGTAGCTTTTTCAGCTAATGCGCTCACACCCACATTCGGTAGTCCCTTCTGCAGTTAAGTTCTGTCGAAGGAAGCACGATTAGTATTAGTCCCTTCGGTATACGAAGCCCTGTCTAGTACCGGTCCCATCAAATGTTAAGCGAAATTCTGAAATACGTTTGCGGTTGCAGACCCGTATTTAATTGGGGTTGTAAGCTCGATAAGCCTGAGACATAATCCCATAATCTTTCGGACACATCAGGATGTTGGTATTTAAGTAAACTTCTTTTCGGTCATTTTCCTAAACCATACGCGATAAAAAATTATCACGTATAAAGAAGGCATTGTTTCAATCGATTTTCAATGCCCTTAAAAATTAAAATATTTGTTATATGCACTGTGCGCAAACATACCACTCTCTTGTACGCATTTGATAACCAGTCCCATTTTCTTGACATTTTATAAGCAAGATAACAGCATTTTTGAGTTTGAAAAAGCTTTTGTTGATTAGATTTTCAAGGTCATGAAAAATACAATTGAATTGCATCGTATTCCTCCGTTTATTTATGCTACTCATGAGATAGACAACGCAGCAAACATCCATAACAAAATTTGATGAATGGTATATGGTATATTCGCAAGGCCATAGAGGCCTGTGTGATTTTCCTTACAGCTTGTAGACTGAAAACTCTAAGCGCAAATATAACAGCAGATTGGCCTAAAAGTATCCGGGAATCGGAAAAGTTTTAAAAACATAAGTATATTATTCATTTCAACCTGAAATTTGAAGAAATGAGCTTCTATGAATTCGTAAATCGATTTTTTTGTAATGTTTTCTATAATATTTATTTGAATTTATAAGGGCATTGAAAATCAATAAAAAGACGCATAAAAGCTAAATAGTTCTTGTTTGCTGAATGTGATTTTGCTTGCAGCCGAAAATTAGTGCATTATAAATACAACGTCTTGGAGTGACTGAAATATCAGAGATTAGGCCGCACGGTGGTCACTCAAGTACTCCTTCCTAATCAAAAACGCGTGTTGGAAGTTTGGTTAACATATCATGAGATCGGTTAGCGACTTCAGTTTTCAGTTAAACGGAACTGTTTAAGACTGCCCCAGTATTCATTTAGGTTTGATCTCCAGTAAAGCTGATCCCTTATAGATCCCAGGGTTACATAATTTACGGAAAATGGGTAAACACTTTTTCGGTTGCGTGGAATCTATCTCCGGGAGCTTATTCGGATCAACCATGAAAGACCAGAAGCAGAGTTTAAGCATCTCAGAAACCTTACCCCGCTTAAGATTGTTGCACATGTGTTTAATTTGGTTTGACTATTTTCTCCTTTTAAAATCTCAGAGTCACAAGACGGAGAGTATAACTGCTTTTTAAACAAACGGTGAGGCCCACCTCTACTCTTAAATTCTGTCAAGTGCTCCAAGATTGTTGACAGCCGGCTAAAGGGAGTATGTGAGCGCGCTAGAGAGCTATTAGTCAGGGAAGGGGGTCAATTAATCTGAATCCTAAAATGTCAAGAAATAATGAATTATCCACGTTTACAATTAGCGGTCATTCGTCAATGAACGCACACTGATCGCTAACGGTACTCACTCATTCCTTTCTGCCTTGGGGTTCACTCTCAAGCCCACCAGCAGCCGCACAATGGCTACTGTTAAAGGCAGATAAAAATTCATCAACGAATTTCAATGCTGATGACGGCTAATGAGTCAGAAAGGTCCATTCCAGTCTCCATTGTCTTTGATGACAATCTTCATCAGCATTAAGCCAGACCCTTAGACCAAATGTGCAGGATTCAACACTTCATTCATTCAGGGCTCCAAGGTGGCGTTCATTCTCGACTCCAACATCAGAAAATTCTCCCAATCGTCACTTCCATGCTAATTTATATCTACTAGCAAGATGATGCATGCGTGATCATACTCACAAAACAGGTACGAGCTTGAAGCCCAAACACACGCGTATTCAATTCTGCATTGCTGCATGGCGCAGCCACAAAGGGGTTGGATTCTGCACCGGTTTCTCCAACATGCCCCATGTGCGTTTTGTTATATCCTTCAGTTTTCAGAGAAGACTTTTTAAATTTATTTTGAGCTGGTACTAGCGTTTGGGATTTTGTCCTTTTCAGATGTAGGTTATGCGGCATTGCTAGGAGTTTTGTGATTCCCAACTAGTTCGTCTTTTCTCCACAGCATTGCGGGCTTGTTTATTTGAATGAACCCCTAGGAATTCAGGAACTTAAAACTGACGTTTCTGCGCATGATTCACGGTAGCTCACATCTGCCTTCATGTCATCGGAAAATTGGGCCACCTTCTTCAAAGACCGCTTCAGTTCAACTCGTGGGAAAATGGCCCCATTTAGCAAGCGATACTGGCAGTAACTGTTCTAGACAGAAGAAGCAGAAGCAGAAGTGGTGGCAGAAGGCAGAATCAGTGGCCAAGAACCATATCTGCGCCACACCCTAAGGTACACGTCTACAAACCAGATTTGGGTGTGTTTGCGTGGTGTACACCACAGCTCGTCAGTTAAATCTGGGCGGTGCCCTGGACGTCCTTCGTCTTAGCAACCAAAATGCCAACCGTTTCTAAAAAAATCATTTTTACCGTCTGGATAAGTGCCAAACGCTAGGCTTAAGATAATGAAATTAAAAAAAGGAAAAAAACTTAAAGGTCCTAGCGAGCACGTCCACGGAGACGACTCGAAGTCATAAAAAACAATATTATTTTTAACAAAGCTTGGAATAGGGAAATCAAGATAAGCCCTACATGATAAATTCGTTTTATAAGAGTTCACATTCGCATGTTAAGGCCTCTTGTGGTTCGACCATCAATTTAGCGTGAAATGTAATTTCGGCTTTACAAACCGCGGGGCAAGCAGTGTCACCGTAAAAACCGGTGAAGAACAAACAGTCCCGTATTGCGATTATTTATATATCTAGGAAGAACTCTACAGATGGAGCCAAAAATAGGCAGTTTAATCTAGAAAATGTTTCATTGCGCTAAATTTTAGAGCAGTACGTATTCCCATGTGCTAACTGCGACTCTCATCTCTCCGCTGGAAGTAAGCGCACAGCCAACACGGATATGGGTAGATACTTATTCCCCAACTTAAAGTATAAGCTTAACGCCAACTTCGAAGAGGGAGCAGAAGGAGGAGGAGATATAAGACTGAAGCGAAAAGTGTAGCACTACGTGGGGTATCTGCGAGAAGCGGTAACGTGTGCACCATGAAGCGCGATGTGGTGCTGGATATAAAAGCGTTCCCTGCTTACAGGAACTTAGGACAAATATCGGAGTCAACGAAGTTGCCCAGGGATCAATGAAAATGTCGGATGTGGGAACTTACAGGAACTTACAGGAACTTAGGAACTTACAGGGAGTCAACGAAGTTGCCCAGGGAACTTACAGGAACTTACAGGAACTTAGGAACTTACAGGGAGTCAACGAAGTTGCCCAGGGAACTTACAGGAACTTAGGAACTTACAGGGAACTTACAGGAAATTAGGACAAATATCGGAGTCAACGAAGTTGCCCAGGGATCAATGAAAATGTCGGATGTGGGATCATGTTACCCAGACAGAACAGTAGCACAAGCTAGTCCTGTCTTCTGAAAAGTTTGATTTGAATCATCCGGATGGTTGAAACAGTCGCTCGAATTGTCCGAGTAAAGAACCTAATGCGTGCAATGGACGATGATATGCAGACGGCAGGGTGACGGCCTATAAAGCTTTGGTTTCTCATGGTACGTTTGAAGTATACTTTTCATAGGAAAGGCAGAAACATCAGTCATGCCAACTGAGCTGCGGATGTGACATGTTTGAACAAGCCAGTGCATGTATACAAACGGCTCTGAAGACGTAACAATGCCTAAGCTACAATCAAATTGTCACGGTAACCTCATCAACTCGGAGCCCGTGAGCTTACCCAATTGGCAGGTATCCAGGCGTCTATATTGCAACGATCTACGTTTTCAGTCGAAGGGGTAAGTGAAGGAGGCTAGTAAGCAAACTTGGGCATCCTTTGTGCAATACCGACTAGACAGTTTGCATGGCAGCTTAAATAAGCGTTGCCTTTAAATGCATAAACGAGGAAGAGGTCACATATGCTATTAGGTTTAATCAGTGATACCAAAAAGTGAGTGGCCAGATGAACGTGGAACGACCAACACTCCCTATGCGTTTATATTATGTAACAGGGTGATAAAACAGTTACGATCAAACCTTGTTCCTGTTTCAACCCATCATTTTTTTCTCTTTCATACTCAAATTGTCAGACCAATCGAAGCAACACTTTCAAAAGTTTGGTCAGTCAACCGGTTTTCTTAAAACTTGGTACAGACTCGTTAGAAAATTTCATCCAAGAAACAATCTAAGTGAGGTTTTTGCACTGGCGGTAAAGAGCAGTCAACGATGCGACTGCCATTAATGACCTGAAAAAGACTTTTAACATTCCACTCAATCCGGCACCATTTTACATGCAATTGGAATACGTTAATGTACTTACCTATACTATAGTTAACCTTCGAATGTACGTAGAGTCACGCACCCAAATATATTTCAAATATTTCCTGAAAGCCTTACCAGGCATCCGTACTTGCCCTTTTCTGCTTCTTCTCGAGCTCCCAAAGTTTTTCTCAGTGAAACGAATTCCAATTGCTCTACCGCCGAACAACCACATCACCCCTTATCCCTTTGCTGAACTCCATTGTTCTGATGGCCAAGATTTATTACTAGGTAGTTCAGGTACAAACAAACCTACCATCTTGGGTGGGGATGGATGCCAAATGTCACCTAGCACGTTGTTCAGTTTAATTTCACCTGACAGTGTAAATCCACCCCCTGGACGATGTTTTTATGTCTTATGGGTGCCGGACTGCACCTTGGTGAAGAGGATGCAGAGGGCACCCTTTATCCTTACCGAAAACACAGCTCATCAGTTCGGCGCGGGACTCTAAAACAGGTTTCAAAAAAGATATTTGTTTCAAAGTGACTTGTTCGGATTTGATAAGGTACCTCGATTCAGGCAAATATTCTCGTGAAATTGATCTGACAACAAACTAGTTTAAATTACTTCGCCAAAAAACGATAAATATGCCCTTTCACGTCTAGAAAAGGGAAATTAAACTGCATATTTCAAAATAAAGATCCTATACCTTGGGAATGAAAGTTAAAATATTAATTGATGCCTGCTATGTAATGGCTTACTAACTGGGAACGAATATTGTGTTGCGTCCTTTTAAGCGTCAAGTGATTGCAGACAACTTCATCTGCAGGAAGAGCAAACACTCATCTCCCGTACTTCGGTGCTTAAGCGCTATCGTCTGCAATCCCAGTCTTTGGTGAACTCGTTACACATTTTCGCAGGTCAAGTCTCTCTCGTAGCCCTCGCTTGTCAGCGAAATCCGTCTCTTTAGGGTGAGTGGTCGCAGTCCCCCTCTAATACTCTCTGTTCTTTATTTGTTTATCCAGTCTGCTCTCGAAACAGTTTCTGCAAATTCCTTCTTACCCTTCAAAATATCTAAATAGCTAAAATTATAGAATCTGCTTCATGTAGTCATACAGTTGATATTTCGGCAAAAATATTCCTCGAGCAGGAGACATTCCAGTCAGAATGTGCAAATTCCTTTCATCAGTTTAAATCACACGGTCGCTGGATTTGGAAAGTCATAGGGGCTCGCGTAATGGTGGACTAAAACACAACGTATCAATATACACCTTGTTGTTTTGTGATTTTCGAGGGTTTGTCGAACAATGGTGGTCTTATAACGAGAGATCAGCGACACACATCGACACATTTGTGTGCAGTGCAAGATCTTGATGTAAACAAGACCCTAAAAAGCATCATTGCGATATTATGATAGTTTGCACAATCTAGCGACAGTGTGCTGTACACAGGTGTAACCAACCCCCATAAAATCACCTTTACTGATTCAAACGACACGCCCACGAAACCGTCACAACGCAGCTTCCTGCCCAAACTTCGATAATTTTGAAAACTCATCCAAACCAAATTTGTGATAAGGTTTTTTATTTTCCTAAAAATAGTTTTTGATGAAAGTTAAACGCTTACAGAAAAATGCGTTTTTGCCAGAAACTCTAGCTTTATTTTTTAGCTGTAAACCTATCGGCTTCTTGGCTGTCAACTCGAACGCATTTCAAATTCTACAGTGTTCAAATACAAACAGATTTCTCTCTAGTTTTCAAATTAGTTCATTCAACTGAAAATTTCAACATATTTTTGTTTTTTTTAACAAACGTTGAAGTTCATATTGATTTAAAATTCGAGGGCGTTGGTAAAGTGTAGGATAAATATGTGGCTAAATTTAGACATGAGCATATTTTAATGACTTAAGTTTCTCGTTAGCTTTGGTGGAATTGGAGTAAATAAAATGCGGAGTAAATAGTTACGCTCTCGAAAACCACAAGATCAGAATGAATAACTCTGCCAACTTGAGAGTCGGAAATTTCATTTGGCAAGTCATTGACCGCGTTGACGTTCGATATCTTTACTTTACCAAGACAATGAGAAAACTGTAATGACTACGTTAGAGTACTTACCTCTGCTATGGTTAAATTTCGCAAGTACTAAGAGTCACGTGCCCAAATATATGTTAAATATTTACCGATAGCTTTATCAGTCAGCCGTACCTGTAGTTTTCCTTGTTTTTCTCTAGATCCCAAAATATTCTACACTGAACCAATTCCAACCACTTTACCGCCCACAACCTGCATCGCCCCTTATCCCTTCGCCTAACTCCATAGTTCTTATGGCCAAGATTCATTATTGGGATGTTCAGGCAAAAACAAGCCTACCACCTTGAAAGAGGACGAATGCCAAAACGATGTAAGTTGACAGTCGTGGGTATAACCGGGGAGAATATTGATTAGTAAGTTTGTTTGACAGCATGAATAAGCGTGGTTTGAAATTCTGATGCTGATTAGAGGTTACATATGCTATAAGGTTTACCCATTGATACCAAAACGTAAATAGCCACATGACTGTGAACCAGGCACTTCCTATGTTTTTATATTATGTACCAGTATAGATAAAGCATTTGTGATTAAACCTTCTTACTATTTGAAAATGTTCCTTTTTCCTCCCCTTTCACAAAATTATGGGCTCGATCTGAGTCATACTGTGGTAATGGGTGTAAAACGACCGGTGTCCTTGATACGGTGGAGCACTCTGTATCAGCTGTTTAAATTTAAACATTTCAGACGCCCAACAGTCCGAATAACGTGTTTCCAATGCCGGAAAAGGAGAATAAATGATGTGACTGTTGTTACTGGCCTGCAAAAGCCTTTGAACATTCTACGCAATCTAGCGCTCTCTCCCATCCAATTATACTATACTTTAGTACTTATCTATAGTATAGATAATTTTCACAAGTACGAAGAGTCACGCGCCCGAAGGTATTGTCAATATTTCCCGATAGTTTTATCAGTCATCCTGACGTACACTTTTCTGCTTCCTCTCTAGCTCCCAAAGTATTTTCCAGTAAAATATATTTCGACCGCTCCACCGCCGGCCACCCACATCTCCTTATCTCTTTGCATAACCTCACTGGTCTTCTGAACAAGATTTATTGCTGGGATTTTTTAAGCGAAAAGCGTCCTACCATCTGGGGTGGGGACGAACGTCAAATATCGCCTTGCATGTTATTTAGCTGACTGTCCTTGGTTTGGGTGAATCTACCCTCGGACGATGTTTTTATGGTTCTGGGTGTTGCAGTGCACGTTGGATATGAACGGCACCACTCATCCTTCCCGAACATACAGCTCATCAGTTCGACGCGGGACTGGAATTCGAGTTTTAAAAAATGTAATTTTAACAAAGCCTGCTGACGAAACGTCAGCTTAGACATTAAGAGCAGCACGGTTGGCTGCTAAAATAATTTTCGGATAGCTTAACACCAGCGTTTCATTCCTTTTCTTGGTCAAGCTGATGAGGCCTTACTAACCTCGACAGAATCCATTGTTACTAGAGGAGATGCAAAGGATATCCCAGATTCCTGGTCTCTACAATCTTTCATGATGACTACTTGAGGAATTTGGCTGCTAGTGTCTAGACTGATTTCACGGGAGGAGCCGTGTCTGGAATATGAAAAAAACTACTAATTTATACGTTTACCGTTTTTTTATATCTGTAAAACGAACCATTCCTTAGGAATCTTTGCGTACTTTTGAGTGAAAAAAGGATATTTGGACCGTTATTTTAATACGATCATTCTTTCCATACTATCGGGATAGGAAAGTTTGTGCTTCCTAACGTTCGCCTCCTTCTTGGGAAATGGCCTAGTTATTACTCCGCTAGTAGATGACGGTAATCAGTAAGATATTTATTTCGTCAGAAAAATAAGTGGTGGGATCACAGATTCACCTTTTATAATACTACATGCACTTAAGACGATTGATACATGGTTCATAATTTAAATCACAGTTTTGTGATGCATCTTTAAGGAGAGTTTAATTTGTTTAACTCCTGAGACTATTAGAAACATGCAGCTAGTAAATAGCTAGAATGGGAAGTACTGTGGGATTTAATGAGGTCATGAATCTTTTTATGCAAAAATTTAATTCCCACTTGAAGTATATAACAACAAGCATTTTATCAATTACATCGCAAAAAAGATTTAATGTGCCTAGAAAAGGCAAAAACCGTGCATTCCACCATTGGTCTCCTCTACCGTAGGAATTAAAACAGCAGCACGTATTAGTGTATGCTATGTAATGGCTTAATTAATGCGAATGAATATTGTGCCACAACTTTTTAAGCGTCAAGTTATTGTAGACGACTTCTTTTGCAGGTAGAGCAAAGACTCCACTGTCGTACCTTTGTGATGAGGTGCCAAGGTCTGCAACACTCATAGCACTCACTCCTCAATGGAAAACGCCACTATAATGTGAAAGGACGTATTTGCTACATCTAATATCTCCTGTTTTTGTTTTTTTTTTCATATCGGCCTTTTGAAAGTTTTCTGCACAACCCTTCTTGGCCTGAGGAATGCCTAAATTGCCAAAATCAGAGAAAATGGCACTCATCCATATTTTGATTAATGTCCTGTTCTGTCAAATCTACCAAATGTAGTCATACAGCTGATATTGTAGCAAATATTCGTCGAACAGGAGACATTCCAGTACAAACATTCGTAATGCATTTTAAGCTCATACGGCATGAAGACCAGGTTTGGTAACCCAGAGCTGCTCTCCACCTTTCCAAAACCGTTATAATAAAGTCTATTATTAAAAAAATCTATCTCCTGACGTATTTCGCACTCGAAACTAAGGGCAGTAAAGTTGGCTGTTTAAGTGATGCCCAGATATCCGCGTGCCTGCGTTCCCAGTATTGGCCTGGTAGGAATGATAAGAATTTACTTTTCTTGACATAAACCTTCGTCAGTATTGAATATCGATGGATACATCCCAGATTTCTTTTCAATACTATGTTTCATGACAACCAGCTGAGAAGTTTGGCAGTCCCGGTTTGGAGTGTTTTAGAAGTCCACTAACTCTCTATTATCTATGGAACGATAACACCTCCGGATTTCAAAGTACCGTGTTTGCATGGAACATTGTATTTTTACACGGATCATTCAGTGCAAAAGCGTTATTTTTTACAAAATCATGTTGTTCTATAATTTTGAAACATTATATGGATTCGCATGAGTTTTGGCTCTTAATGCAAGATGCGCTAAAGTGCACACATTGCTCGTGACTAGATACTGCTTTCTGTTGCACACAAAATAAGTAAGGGGATTGAGCATGCACACAATTTGCATACAACATCCCCATGCTGCGTAAAATGCCCAGCAAAGATCATGCAACATTCCACCTGCTGTCGAGTTTTCTGAATTTTAGCAGAGAGCACATGTGACCACTGACGCTATTCATTCGGCACAGAGTTGAATCGCTTTTCAACTGTCCCCGACGAATATATTATAGTACGAGGCTTGTTAGAAAACTGATTTGGGCTCTATGACGTTCATGACCCATACTTTACGCTCTCTCAAAGTAAATTTTTAAAGGGATTCGTTCTCAGTAATGAACAAGAGTCTATTTTACTGTCTTCATTCACAAGTGTATGTATATCGTAATCACGGCTACAATTGGCTGGATGAAAGCATAATACGCACGAAAATTTTGCATCAACTGACTCCCTTGCTCTGTCGTTACCCATCCGTTATATATATATATATATATATATATATATATATATATATATATATATATATATATATATATATATATATATATCGCGTTCATCATCTCCTGAAGAAGACGAAGAAGATGAGGGGGCGAGTTCATGGACCAAATTGTATTTGTACTGACGTTTCGAAAGCCTTCTCGCTTCCATCATCAGAGTAAAGTGCTTGCTGCTCCTGGTGGTCTTGAGTTAGTCAGTCTTGCCGCGTGCCTCGTATTATATCCATGGTGGACGCGTGAACTTTGACCTGCCCGATTGCCGCTGACTTCCTTAGACCTCCCCGAGGCTGAACGCTGGCGGGCTCGCGTGACTGCCGTCCCCTTTGGAGCCGTCGTAGGTTTAGGCTTGAAGGACAAGGAATCCTATGTGCCATCGACTACCAGTGACTTCAAAAAGCTCGTGAACAGCATAAACAAGACAGTAGACAAGCTGAGAAGATAACAACTCACGAGAGCAGCAACGACTGCTCAGTCCGCTGATTGACGTGGGGGAGGCCAACAGGCACGCTGCCTTGCCTAAACCTACGACGGCTCCAAAGGGGACGGCAGTCACGCGAGCCCGCCAGCGTTCAGCCTCGGGGAGGTCTAAGGAAGTCAGCGGCAATCGGGCAGGTCAATGTTCACGCGTCCACCATGGATATAATACGAGGCACGCGGCAAGACTGACTAACTCAAGACCACCAGGAGCAGCAAGCACTTTACTCTGATGATGGAAGCGAGAAGGCTTTCGAAACGTCAGTACAAATACAATTTGGTCCATGAACTCGCCCCCTCATCTTCTTCGTCTTCTTCAGGAGATGATGAACGCGATAAGATAACGGGACCTCGAATCTTTACGCATATTAGTTTATGCTATGGGCGCCCAGCCCTCCTGCGCAGTCAACTACATTGGAGAAACCGGGAAACGTCTGCAAACCCGGGTCGGAGAACACATGAGGGCGGTAAGAAGAATGGACCCGCTGTCTTTGGTGGCGGACCATTGCGCAGACTCTGGACACACGTTCGCCTTCCAGAATGCTGAAATTCTTGGTCGGGGAAGTGACCGCGTGGCAAGGGAAACCATCGAGGCTTGGCACACGGGAACAACCTCCATAAATCGTTGTGTGACGCTTCCTACGGCCTACCAAGCCCTCCGGACGCAGCTCAATGATCGAAAGAGCCAACGTGAACATGGGCCTAACGTGCATCCGAACATGGGTGAGTCCATGGCGGACACGCACGCAATCGCAACACAACCCAGACCCGACGAAGGAACAGTTATCGCCTCGGCCAGCTCAACCACTTATCCGGCAGGTGCGAATACACACGGAGGTGCGATCGCAACCAAGATTAACAGCCTGGGGCGGCAGCTTCGGTCGATGAGGGTACTGACGACTACTGCCAACGTGCGAACTCCGGCCCCCGACCAGATTGAGAACCAGCCATCACCCGCCCTCCCCCAGTCCACCACGGACTCAGTGAACAGGCAAAGGATGATCGCCAAGAATGAAACACCACCATGCTCATCAAGCAGCAAGATGACTGAGAATCTCCAGCCCCAACCCGGCCCCTCCTCTACGCAAATTCAAAAACCTTAGTAATCCCGTATTAGCCGAAATGTTACCACCTATAAATACTGTGAGGCGCGGTACAAAATTTACCTCCGACGATGAAATCTTGTTTTGATTTTTGAAACGTCAGGACAATAAAACCATGGTTCCCGTGATCGCCTCTTCTTCTCATATATATATATAGTATATATATATATATATATATATATATATATATATATATATATATATATATGATAGTGGGGCTCACTGATCTGCTTAAGGAACATGCATGTTCCGTTGTGCCCTGAGCTCAGACTAGAGCCCGCAGGCGGTCGCCTAGCGACGTGTAGAGTATGAAATGGAACCGACAAAAGACAAGGGGAGACCGAATGGCCATTTCTGGCTTATTAGCCGTCATCAGCCATCATACCCAATCCCAAGTGTGGCACACCTGGGATTCGAACCACGACCTTTGGTATTTGAGTCAAACGCTCTACCATTGAGCCACGGGCTCGTTGTTTTGTCGATTGTGATCGGGAATATGATGATAGTGTGGGGCTCACCGATCTGCTTAAGGAACATGTATGTTCCGTTGTGCCCTGGAGCACAGACTAGAGCCCTCGCAGGCGGTTGCATAGCGACGTGCAGCATATGATGGAATGGAACCGACAAAGACAAGGGAGACCGGAATGGCCATTTCTGGCTTATTAGCCGTCATCAGCCAGTCATACCCAATCCGAAGTGTGGCACACCTGGGATCCGAACCCAACGACCTTTGATTTTTGAGTCGAACGCTCTACCATTGAGCCACGGGCTCGTTGTTTTTCGGTTGTGATCACAACCGATCACAACCGATCATAACCGACAAAACAACGAGCCCGTGGCTGAATGTTAGACCGTTCGACACAAATATCAAAGATCGCGGGTTCAAATCCCAGGTGTGCCACACTTGGGATTGGGTATGACTGGCTGATGACGGCTTATAAGCCAGAAATGGCCATTCCGGTCTCCCTTGTCTTTGTCGGTTCTACCTTATCAACATATGCTACACGTCGCTATGCGACTGTCTGCGAGGGCTCTAGTCTGAGCTCCAGGGCACAACGGAACATGCATGTTCCTTAAGCAGATCGGTGAGCCCCACACTATCATCATATTCTCGATCACAACCGACAAAACAACGAGCCCGTGGCTCAATGGTAGAGCGTTCGACTCAAATACCAAAAGGTCGCGGGTTCGAATCCCAGGTGTGCCATACTTGGGATTGGGTATGACTGGCTGATGACGGCTAATAAGCCAGAAATGGCTATTCCGGTCTCCCTTGTCTTTGTCGGTTCCATTCCATCATATGGTACACCTCGCTATGCGACCGCCTGCGAGGGCTCTAGTCTGAGCTCCAGGGCACAACGGAACAAGCATATTCCTTAAGCAGATCGGTGAGCCCCACACTATCATCATATTCCCGATCACAATCGACAAAACAACGAGCCCGTGGCTCAATGGTAGAGCGTTCGACTCAAATACCAAAGGTCGTGGGTTCGAATCCCAGGTGTGCCACACTTGGGATTGGGTATGACTGGCTGATGACGGCCAATAAGCCAGAAATGGCCATTCCGGTCTCCCTTGTCTTTGTCGGTTCCATATATATATATATATATATATATATATATATATATATATATATATGCCTTGATGCGTACCTCTTTGTATATCCATGCTTGACTCGCGGACTTTGACCTGCCTGTTCGCTGTAGAGTATGCTTGATTTCCCTATTCACGTGAGATTTGTTCCTTTTTCGGCCGTCGTATTTGTTGTAAAGTCAGCCTGCTTAGTGGCCTGCCTCTCGTCAGCCATCAGGCATTGGTACCCGCGTGAGTTGATTTCAGCCTCGTGGGCGTGGTGTTTGACTGATGTTCTCCGCTGGTGACGTGGCCTCCGGTCAACTCCTCTCTCTTCTAGCGAATGATACTGTATGCAGCGATGGAGTACGAAAAAGGTAAGGTGAACAGGGTTAAGTATTTCTATCTTATTAGCCATCGTCATCCTGCTATGTACAACCATGCGTCTCAGCTTCAAACATCAGGCTCTATGAACGTAGGATTCTGCTTGGCTGGATGACGCTGGCTAATAAGCTGAAATAACCATCGTACGCTTCACTATCTTGGTCCGTACCCCAGTCTCGTCATGTATTATAAATAATTTAGACGACTACGAAGTTGAGCCTTAAGTAATATTCTGCTAACTTCTTACTCGATGGAATAGCCTTCTCTAGCAGATAATTTTTCATTTCTCTAATGCGGGCTTGGGTTGTTTCAATAAGGTGTTTTTTGAACGTCCTGCCCACTCGGCGGGAGTTTTTTGGTGTTCGTGGAACCCTTACCCCCCTAGTGAGATGGTAGAAGCGTCAAAACAGAATAATCCCTTTGACCCACTTGTGAAAAACTCGGCGGCCTCTGTGGAATTCAAACCCATGCCAGTAAGGGGAAGGCTTTAGTACAGCCAACGCTCTAGCCATGTGAGCTACAAGGCCCCCACCGGGAGCCATAATTTTTAAGAACACTTGGGTCAATTTACCCGCCCAGCCTACTGCAACGTATGAGATCTGATGCAGTAAGCTGCCTACCCAAGCAGGATATCCGAAACAATCAATATATATTCCACCAGATGACACCAGAGGATTTCGGCCTTCCCCTTGATGGCCTGGGTTAGAAGACCACCGAAGCCGCCGAGTTTTTTTCACAAGTCAAACGAATTATACAAATCTGCCAAAAATCCTCCATTAATTGTGCCTGGCAGTCATCTGGTGTAAAACATTTGATCATAGTGCTAGCAATGACTCTGGCAGGTCTGAAGAATATGTCTGCCAATCCTCTTGCGTCCAATTTCTGTTAATTACTATATTTTTGCATTTGGTGAAAAACTGCCTCCCGGTATAAACTAGACTCGAGAGACGAATTTTGAGTTTGAGCACTTTACTGATATCGACATTCGAAGGCATACAGGAGTCCATCGTCAGACTTAACAATAGTACAAGCGACAGTTATGAGGGTCCATGAGTCAATCAAAGATCAATGTCGCAGTTCAAGAGGTGACTGCACAGGCCTCTGAATATTGGCGCTAGATCGACACATCGAGTAACTGAATTCTCATGCGAGGCCCAGTAACTCGGGGTGCTTTGGTTCCTGTATGGGCGATGACCTTGATGACGGCGAATTTAAACTCGCAATTCCCTTTTGAAAGTGTGAGCTACCACTTGTAAGTATTCGTCACCTAACCACACATATAAATTTTTTGTGCATGCGCGATTCAGTCACGCTTTCAGTTTGAACTTTATGATCCCATTGACCAATTATATGATATATTACCCCAAATTTCACCGTGAACTTTAGTAGGTCCTTGAGTTTAATGACTTTTTGAGCATGGCAACCTCGGTCCAAACAACTGATCCCGCAGCGATGCGTTTGCACGCCTCAGAGACGTCCTTTATGTATAGTACACCATAAAATATCCTCCAGCTAAGAACTAGTGCTCATTTGATTAATTGTCCTACGCTTAACCATTAATAATCAGGGGTCCCGAAATTGGAGCAGGGTATGGCTGGTTGATGACGACTAATCAACCAGAAATTACCACTAAGGTCTTCTTTCTCTTCATCGACAGTATCCCTCACCACATATAAGTAGTCGATGTGTGACGGTCTACGGGCTCAAGATCGTGTTCCAAAGTTCAATGCCAAAAGTAGGTCCCACGAGGCAATCAGTGAGCACACGTTCCCTGGGTTTAATATATATTTAGAAGAGATGAAATTCTTTGGGAAAACACAAACATAATGCGTCACTTTTCAAAACTGGTGACCCAGCTCGTCGTCTGACTTTGGGATGTGTACAAGAACAATTAACTAATTAACCATGTCTAACAGAAGATTCTACGTTTGGGCGATGTCTGCGCCAATACGCGTTAAGTGCACCATGTCATCCCATCATATTTAACCATGCACATTTGAATTAGTCCTGGAGGATTTTGTATGTGGCCTCTAAATCGATATGCCGATTGATGCATGCCTGAGCTGAGTGCATTGCTTCCATGAATGTGCGACTTTTTCTCATTGGGCAGATACTCGGAGAATCCGAGTGCTCTCCCATGTGAATTTATGCCCAGTTTCCAGTGTGTGCATGGCAACCTGGGATAGGTGGTCTCGTCTTCTGACCACTGACTGATGCTCGTGTATGCGGGTTCTGACGAATTTCCTAGTTTGCCCACAATAAACGGCATCACGACTGGCACATGGGATTTTTTTAGACAACTCCTTGTCTATCAAGAAAGCCAACCCGGTGCTTAGGGCGTACAAGCTTTGAGCGTAAGCTAATGCGGGATGGTGTGCTACTTGTATCTGGTGTTTTATTAGTCGTATTTTGACAAGTTCGGATACATTTTTCACGTACGGGACTCCTCACCAAGCCATTGATGTTGGTACTTGAGTGGCCGTGTCATTCAAGATACCCTTCTGTTTGACTTCTTGTCTCTTCAGACATTGATGCGCAAAGTCTCGTGGGTATCAATTTTTGGAGAATAACTTAAAGCTGTATTTCATTTCTGCCTGATAACTTTTTTCATCAGAGCAGTATGTTTTGGCTCAAGTTAGAGACTCTAGACAGAACTCCTTTTCTGAGGGATGAGATGGTTACTCTCAAAGTGTATGATGACCTCAGAAAATGTTTATTTGCAATACGCTGATGTATAGAGTGATCCAGCAGTTTTTCGTTGTATGAGGGTATCCAGAAATGGGAGTTGTCCATCAGTCTCCGTGTCGAATATGAATTAAATTCCTTGAAATATAGAGTTCAGATTATTATGAAGGAGGTCTAAAAGTTTTCTCTTGATGATGCAAAATGTGTCATCTACATAGAGCAGCCATAGTTTTGGTTCTATTGTACGAAGATTCTAATTTCTGCCTTACGACCTCGGCCAGAAAGCCGGATATGGGTGACCCATAGGAAATCCTTTAAGTTGTTTACAGCATTGGCCGGATAAAGAAAATTTATTTTCTAGACAGAGACCTAGCAGTCGGAGAAAAGCCTCGACAGACACATCAGTGATGAAGGTCTGAAGTAGTTCTTCGGTGCAGCGTTTCACTATATCCAAAGAGATCGAGGTGAAGAGGGAAACCACATCGAATAAATCCATTATTTCGTCAGGTTCAACTGTGACTTTTTTAATTTGCCCAGAAAATCTTTTGACGCTTCGATTTGTTACATAGGATTTCTTTGTAAGTGGATGTAGCTGGTGAAGTAACCACTTTGGTAATTTATAGTCGGTTGCACAGTTAAGTGCAATGCTCAGTTCTTTCTGTTTTAAGGATTAAGCAAGAACAACTGAAATTTATTGATTTCTCGTAAGGGGTTTCAATGTTTTTTCCATGCTTGAGTTTTGTGATTTTTTGTGGTCAGCAGACAGAGGTTTGTACGTTGAATCGTTTTTTAAGAGTGACTTCATCTTCTCTGTGTAGTCTGCTTTGTTTAGAATGATGGTGGCACCTCCTTTGTCGACCCGGTGGAAAAATGATATTCTTGTCTTGTTTACGTGCATTTAGTGCTTTTTCTGCTCGTAAGATAATGTTGAGTGATTACTTCGGTTCTTCAAGTTATGAACAGTGGTATTGTGAATGGTAAACTTATCTTCTTCTGTAAGCTTTATTGACGATTGGATTGATTCGAAGCTGTCAAAGAAGTCAAAGTAATTGGAATCCAACAGATTGCTCTTTATTCCTTTGCACATCACAATTTTGTTGTTGTTAGGACCTTGAAAGATAGGTTTATACCTTTTGTTTGGACACGTAGTATCAACGTGACTTTTATGGGAAATCATCATCCACTTTTTCTCCAAGACGCCTCTCTTTTTGAGTAGTCCTATTTCTGAGATGCGCGTAATGGTCTCGTATAGAGTTTGAAATACGTGTGTAGGGAATCAATCTTGACAAAATTACATGTTTCGTTTTTTTCGTTCTTTGAATTTACGAAGTTGATAATGTTCATCTGTTATGAATGCTCCAAGCATATGATGTCTATAGCGTATATCAGCTTAGAAACCCTGGAATGACTTTATTGCCGGGTTTACCCTCAAGGGTTTCGGAAATATCCAGTTGTTTCGATATTGGTGTAAATACGATAATTGTTCTCGTATTGAAATTTCGCGAATTGCAGACTTTTCCCATCGCTAAGCATAAAGCAAAACACTCGTCTCGAAGTTAATAAGTATGTTTGACTAATATATATATATATATATATATATATATATATATATATATATATATATGCTCAGCTAATATTCCTGCACCGGTGTCTTGACGAATACATCTTGCCTAAATGTTTCAGGTATAGACCGCCTTTTAACACTAATCTATACAAAAGGACTATGGCAGGCTTCAAGAAGCGAATGATCAGAGTCCTGATACAAGATTGCCACGCACGTATTCACAAATACCGGTGTACAATATAACAACACTGGAAGATTGTCAGCCAACCTTAACGGCGAATGAGTTTTCAACCCTCGAAGCGGCCATTCTTGAACGTGCTCAGAATCATCGTAATTTACGCGACGCTTACCTTCTGGAGAAGTTAAAGAAAATAAATCCATCAAAACAAATCACCTCTGATGGGAACCTGGTTCACAAGCTGTCATTACGTCGTCTCACCGAGCAACAGCTAGCGGTTTTTTCGATGACGCAAAGTTCAATAAAAGTGATGCTGGAACAGAAGACTTCATTGCATCATTCGAATCGGCGCTTTAGAAATTTGAGGCAGATAAGGAGTGCAAAACTGCCATGTGGCAACAAGTTTCATCTTTACTCCTCCAGCACAAATGTCAGGTGACCATTTCAGTATCAGAAGCCCGAGAACTTCTGAGAAAACGAAAGATGAAGGAGATTGTCACCCTGCCTGCCGAAAGGGGGCGCTCGACGGTCGTTATGGATAAGGCCGAGTACTGTAAGAAGCTGGAAAGTCTATTGATGGACAAGGAGTCTTATGTGCAATCGACTGCCAGGGAGTTCAAAAAGCTTAAAAATACCATTAATAAGACGATAGACATTTTGAGAAAGGCAGGAGCCCTTACGAGAAAGGACACGCTGACTGCAAAGGTCACTGATGCTGCGATGGCGCGCATCTACGGCCTACCAAAGGTGTGCAAGCCAGGAATGCCATTACAATGCATCGTAGCTTTACGCGGTACCGCAAATTTTGGGTTGTCAAAGTGGCTCCGCCAGCGACTGTGTTTCCTTACTAAGAATTCAAAGTGGAAAGTTAAGTCTGCTGAAGAGTTTTTGTCCCCCACCCAACACCTGGAAATGGAGGCAAACGAGGTGATGGTGTCAGTTGACGTGATCTCGTTGTTCGCCTCTATTGCGCCCGAGCTGGCTATCGACACAATTGAGGGTCTTCGCCGAGAAAAAAAAAACGATGAAACCGACCAACAGCTCAAACAAGTGCACATCAACGAGCTCCTGGGATTGTGTCTTAAAACTTTCTTCAATTTCAACGGCCACGTTTACGAACAAAAGAAGGGGACACCAACGGGCTCACCTCTGCCCGGACTGATCGCTGAAGCAGTCTTACACAGGCTCGAGTGGCTGGTCTTCAGCTCTTCGCCCCGAAAGCATGGGCCAGATATGTTGATGACACTTTCTTCATCATCAAACGGAGCGAAGTGCAGGTTTTCAAGACACTTTTGAACTCCATCTTTCCCAACATCCAGTTTACTGTGGAAACAGAGGTCAATAATCAGTTGCCGTTTCTCGACGTACAAGTGGCTTACCTGGCAGACGGGAAGATAAGGATAACGGTCTACCAGAAGGCAACAAACACCATGCGTTTCCTCCACCTCGGAAGCAACCACCCCGTTGCTAACAAAAGAAGTTGTATCAGAACCCTCTTCAACCGCGTTCAAACACACTGCAGCGACGGCAGGGAAAAGAAGGAGGAGACTAAGTACTTGCATGCCCTATTTGAAGCCAACGGTTATCCGAAGCTCTTTTTATGCAAGTGCCCTAGGAGGCCCAACCTTGAGCGATCGAAAGGAGAAGATCCCGAATTTCGGCTCACGATCCCTTATGTTAAAAACGTGTCAGAGGCAACGGCAAGAATCCTGAAACCTGAAATCAACTCACGCGGGCATCAACGAATGAGCATTCCGCTAACCGACGAGGGGCAGGCCACTACGCACACTGATTTACCAACAAATACGACGGTAGCAGAAGAAACAAATGTCACGCGAGTGGAGAGGTCAAGCCAAATCAGCAGCGAACAGGCAGGTGAAAGTTCGTACGCCAAGTACGAATATAATACCAGGCAGGCGTCAAGGCTAAAACAGGCAAAACAAGCCGGAACCTCAACCACAGAACTCTGCTGATGGAAACGAGGGGGTTTCTGAAACGTCGTTCCAAAAACATTCTGGGCCGTGAACTCATCCATTTATCTTCGGGAGATTATGAGCTCTATCTATCTATCTATCAATCCATCTATCTGCATATATATATATATATATATATATATATATATATATATATATATATATATATATAGGATGACAATGTTTTGTCAATGTTTTTTTGTCATCCTACCTGCAGACAAAGGAGGTTCAACAGCCATTTTGAACAAGGTGGAATACGATGAGAAGATGCTGTCGTTGTTACAAGATAGTTCAACTTATAAACCTCTTAAAACGGATCCTACAAAAACGCAGAATTCAACTATTGAAAAGGTTTTAAAGCGTCTTACAGGGAAGAAGCAAATATCAGAAGATATTGCCAAGTCCCTAAGACAAACTGAACCAACCATAGCTAAAATCTACGGATTACCTAAGGTTCACAAAGCTGAAGTACCATTACGACCGATAGTATCATTGATTGGTGCACCCAATTATAAAAATTCTAAGTGGCTATTCCACATGTTACATCCATTGACAAGGGATTGTGAAACCTCTATTAAAAACTCTGTAGAATTTCTGAACAGATTGAGAGGACTCCAGATTGCAGAAGATGAAATAATGGTATCTTTTCGATGTTGTCTCTTTTTCACATCCATACCAATAGATTTGGCAAGGCGATACACAGAAGAATTATTGCAGTCTTATGACATGGATGTTTCTGTATCTGCCTTACTTGAACTCTTGGATCTATGCCTGGAAACGAATTTTTCCTTCTCACAAGGATACTACAAACAGCTAAAGGGAGCCCCTATGGGTTCACTCATCTCCGATTCTTGGCTGAAGTAACTATGCAAAAAGTTAGAAGCTACAGCCTTACCATTAGTTAACCCCAAATTATGGGTACGCTACGTAGATGACACTTTTTGTTATCGTTTAAAAAGATCAACTAGAAAGGCTGCATAGCATTATAAACTCAACGATACCAGGGTATCACCTTCACGCTCGAAAGAGAAATTGACAGTAAACTCCCATTTCTTGACGTCCTCGTACAGCGAAAAGACTGACGGGACATTTCAAACATCGGTTTACCGCAAAGAAGCTTATGCGGAAATTATCCTTCATTACCAGAGCAACCACCCTATTGCTCACAAGCGGAGTACTGTAAACAGCCTACTCAATCGAGCTAAAACACACTGTTCTGATAATGAACTCTACCAAAATGAACTCAGTTATTTATTCAAACTATTTTGGCAGAAATGGTTATCCAAGAGAATTTATACGTCGATGCATGAGACGACAGAAGTCAAAAAGAAAAAGGAAAAAGACAAGGAACTAGATTGTTCCGGTCAAGCGCCCAAATCGAAGAACTGGCGAACACTTCCGTACATCAAGAACGTGTCTGAACTCGTTGAAAGGCACCTGCGGAAACATCAAATCCAAGTGGCGCACAAACCAACGACTACACTACGAAATCAGCTTGTACACCCTGAAGGATAGGGTTGGCTATTTAGATAAAAAGAAGTCGTTTACAAGATACCATGTAATAGCTGCAATGCGGTGTACTGTGGACAAACACGGCGGTTTTGTTAATTCGGACAAGAGCTGAATAATATTGCTCAGTTGATTGAGTGGGGAGGCAGAGGGCGTGCTTCGCTTGCCTTACTGTCGGATTTTATGTGTGGGGTTTGGTGGGTGTTGGTTGTTTGTGGTTGTTTTGTGGGGGGGTGGTGTGGGTTCCATGAACTCGCCACCTCTTCTTCTTCGTCTTCTTCAGGGGAGATGATGAACGCGATATATATATATATATATATATATATATATATATATATATATATATATGGAATGGAATCCCAGGTGATTGCCACACTTGGGATTGCGTATGACTGGCTGATGACGGCTAATAAGCCAGAAATGGCCATTCCGGTCTCCCTTGTCGTTGTCGGTTCCATTCCATGATATGCTACACGTCGCTATGGGACTGCCTGCGAGGGCTCTAGTCTGAGCTACAGGGCACAACGGAACATACATTTTCCTTAAGCAGATCGGTGAGCCCACACTATCATCATATTCGCGATCACAACCGACGAAAGCAACGAGCCCGTGGCTCAATGGTAGAGCGTTCGACTCAAATACCAATGATCACGGGTTCGAATCCCAGGTGTGCCACACTTGGTATTTGGTATGACTGGCTGATGGTAGCTAATAAGCAAGAAATACCATTTCGGTCTCCCTTGTCTTTGTCGGTTCCATTCCATCATATGCTACACGTCGCTATGCGACTGCCTGCGAGGGCTCTAGTCTGAGCTCCAGGGCACAACGGAACATACATGTTCCTTACGGCTGCTGGCGGGGCTTGATAGTTAGCCCCAAGGCACAACGGGACGAGTGAGTCCTGTAAGCGATCGGTTAGCACCCCATTACCATATATATATATATATATGCAGAGAGGAGACTCGACAGAGAACATGGGTAGATTGATACAGTCTGTTTCGGGCTTATTCTGCCTTCATTCAGCCAATCATAACCCTGACTGCCAGCTGGGACTGGAAACACAAACATGCACTCGAGTACGGCGCAGACAGTCCACACACTGGGTCTAGCAGATGGGTCATAAGCACTTCATTGAACCGAAGTTAATCAGTGCCTCACCACCTGTCATTCTCTGTCGCTGCAGATCGGGTATTTATTCAAACAGGAATAGGCGCACACCGATCTGGTGGCTTCCCGAAGCAAACAAGCTCCGTATGGATGGCAAAGGTCACGAACAGGCAACCAATTACCAGGCCGAAGTCGGCCAAGTTATAATTGCAGAGAGGAGACACTACAGAGAATATGGGTAGATTGATACAGTCTGTTTCGGGCTTATTCTGCCTTCATTCAGCCAATCATAACCCTGAATTCCAGCTGGGACTGGAAACACAAACATGCACTCGAGTACGGCGCAGACAGTCCACACACTGGGTCTAGCAGATGGGTCATAAGCACTTCATTGAACCGAAGTTCATCATTGCCTCACCACTTGTCATATATATATAAATATATATATATATATATATATATATATATATATATATATATAAAGTCTTTTTTCCCCTCCCATATTTTTTAAAACACCTATCACACAGCTACAGCAGGAAACAGTTATATTCTTGTCAATATTAAATAAGATTTTCTGACTTTACGCATGCAAAAATACTGTTTTCATACTACACGCCAATATACAAATCGTATATTACTGAGGAATTTTATTTATTGCGCAATACAGCCATCCGCCAATCGCATCCCTTGTGTGAATTCAACTGGAGAAACAACCTAAGCAAGCATGCAATAGTAATTAAAAGGCCCATCGGCCACAGAAATATGCGAACCAACGAAAAATCCGAGATATAAATCTCTGGATTTACTTTCATACCAATTCCGTGATGGATTGAAGACGCGAAAGACGGAGCACTGTATATTTGAGGATTATTGTAGCGTGATTGGTCCGTTCCTGTTCTGCTTTTTCAGCGTATTGCCCATACGTATTTCAGAATGGTAGGCGTTTTATTTACGCTGAAGACAAAACGTTGCCAAAATGCATATGCCGTCAAATAGTTAATCATGCTTATGCATTCGAAAAATGATCTACACATTGCGTCTTTCTACTGCTGTTGGCAACGACCAACATCAAGTGAACATCGACGGTCACACCGCAAATGCGTCAGGGTTATTAAAAATTTGGGCCCATTTGACACTTTAAGTCTTTCTTTTGGAGCACAGCGTCTTGATTATATCCAAAGCACGTAGAACTACCCGAGTTATCCTCTGAACTGTTTAAATTGGCGACATTTGAGCCCGTCCCCACAAAACACTGGCTAAAATATTGATTTCATTTTTATTTAGGCCTCTGTGTGCTGAGGAGTGGAAAAAAGGATTTAATCTATTCAGCATCTTTTTTTACTAAAATAATTTTCCTTTCAGAAGGCCCAAAGTCCAACTACCACCAGCGTTATACAGGAACGTGCTTCACTCCGTTTAAAAAGAGAATTGTCTGTTACTGTTTCAACTAAAAGTAACGTTTTTTTAATTTGGCGGGCCGGCCTTTTTAAATCATTCTGACCAACCTCTGCTCAGAAGACTCCTCAAGGTCCTTAATGCCGTTTCTGTCACGGATAGCTAGAAATCGTCACTTCTGCTCCAAAACCGTAATTTATACTTTGAATTAATCACTGGTTATTTGTATTTAGCGCAGTTTCCGAAATTTCTGCGTCTCAAATGCGCAGACCCGGGTTGAGGGAGGAGTAGGAACACTGCCAGCTGGCTGCCGGGCGGTGGGATCTCCAGCCGGGGGTGAACCACCATTCACTCCTCCGACCCCATACCTGATTCACAGGCCATGTTTATACAAAGGAATAGAGCAAGTGATGTTATGCTTCTCTCATGGCCAGCGATTCCTGCTCTGGGCTGTTGTCATTTTTCGGATTGAACATCGACAGTCACACCGCAAATGCGCAAGGGTTATAAAACATTTGGGCCCATTTGCCTCTGTGAGTACTGCGTCTTGATTATATCCAAAGCACGTAGAACTACCTGGGTTATCCTCCGAACTGTTTAAATTGGCGACATTGGAACCCGTTTACACAAAACATTGGTTTGATCTACGCAAAAGTATTGATTTCATTGTTTTTAGGCCTCTGCGTGCTGAGGAGTGGAAAATGATTGAATCTAAGAGAAGGAGAAGAAGGTTTTTCGTTAACCGGAGTCATGGCTTTATTCGCCTGAGCTTTCGAACTCTTACTGGAGTCCATCTTCAGAGATAAAACAGCAACATAAACAAGGACCATGTATAGGGGGGGGGCAGGGCCAATCAGACGGCAGTAACGCCAGTCCGGAGGTGACTACGCAGGGCCCTGTATGCCGGCGCCAGTTCGATAAAGCGATTGACCGAGTTCTCATCGGAGGTCCAGGCTTCAAACAATTATCGTCTTGTCTTCATCTGGCGTGGGCGATGATCTTCGTGGTTGCGAAGTTAAACTGGTGACCCGTTTCGTAGGTGTGGGCAGCCACTTGCGATAAACCGTCACCCCGTCTCACAGCAAGCTTATGCTCGTGTATGCGCGATCCAAGCATACGTCCAGTCTGTCCTGTGTAGTTACAGGAACATTTTTGGCACGGAATGAGATACACTACTTCCGACTGCTCGTTCAGATTTTATCTGTCCTTGATTCTCATGACCTTACTGCGCATGTTAGCTTTGGGTCGGTGTGCGATTCCGACGCCAAGTCCCGCAACAATGCGCTCGGTCGCTTCTGACACGTTCATTGTATATGACATCACATGCCATATCGTAGGGGTTGGTTCTTGTTGGGTCCTCCGCGATCGAACACGTAGGCATCGGCTTATGAGTGCCTTCGGATAGCCGTTCCTCATAAACTGGTTGCGGAGGTAACGGGCCTCACGTTCTTTTTCCGCCGGATTGCTGCAATGAGTCTGGATGCGCTTGAATAGTGTTCTCACACAATTTTGTTTGTGAGCAACCGGATGGTTGCAGCAACCCGGCAGAAAAAGCACGTGAGTCCCGTTACCTCGGTGACTAGCTTATGCATAACGGCTATCCGAAGGCGTTCATAAGCCGATGCCTACGTGTTCAACCGCGGAGGACCAAGCTCTGCTCAGTAGACTCCTCAAGGTCCTTAATGCCGTTTCTGTCACGGGTAGCTAGAGATCGTCATTTCTGCTCCAATACCGTAATTTATACATTGAATTAATCACTGGTTAGTTGTACTTAGCGCAGTTTCCGAAATTTCTGCGTCTCGAATGCGCAGACCCGGGTTGAGGGAGGAGTAGGAACACTGCCAGCTGGCTGCCGGGCGGTGGGATCTCCAGCCGGGGGTGAACCACCATTCACTCCTCCGACCCCATACCTGATTCACAGGCCATGTTTATACAAAGGAATAGAGCAAGTGATGTTATGCTTCTCTCATGGCCAGCGATTCCTGCTCTGGGCTGTTGTCATTTTTCGGATTGAACATCGACAGTCACACCGCAAATGCGCAAGGGTTATAAAACATTTTGGCCCATTTGCCTCTGTGAGTACTGCGTCTTGATTATATCCAAAGCACGTAGAACTACCTGGGTTATCCTCCGAACTGTTTAAATTGGCGACATTGGAACCCGTTTACACAAAACATTGGTTTGATCTACGCAAAAGTATTGATTTCATTGTTTTTTAGGCCTCTGCGTGCTGAGGAGTGGAAAATGATTGAATCTAAGAGAAGGAGAAGAAGGTTTTTCGTTAACCGGAGTCATGGCTTTATTCGCCTGAGCTTTCGAACTCTTACTGGAGTCCATCTTCAGAGATAAAACAGCAACATAAACAAGGACCATGTATAGGGGGGGGGCAGGGCCAATCAGACGGCAGTAACGCCAGTCCGGAGGTGACTACGCAGGGCCCTGTATGCCGGCGCCAGTTCGATAAAGCGATTGACCGAGTTCTCATCGGAGGTCCAGGCTTCAAACAATTATCGTCTTGTCTTCATCTGGCGTGGGCGATGATCTTCGTGGTTGCGAAGTTAAACTGGTGACCCGTTTCGTAGGTGTGGGCAGCCACTTGCGATAAACCGTCACCCCGTCTCACAGCAAGCTTATGCTCGTGTATGCGCGATCCAAGCATACGTCCAGTCTGTCCTGTGTAGTTACAGGAACATTTTTGGCACGGAATGAGATACACTACTTCCGACTGCTCGTTCAGATTTTATCTGTCCTTGATTCTCATGACCTTACTGCGCATGTTAGCTTTGGGTCGGTGTGCGATTCCGACGCCAAGTCCCGCAACAATGCGCTCGGTCGCTTCTGACACGTTCATTGTATATGACATCACATGCCATATCGTAGGGGTTGGTTCTTGTTGGGTCCTCCGCGATCGAACACGTAGGCATCGGCTTATGAGTGCCTTCGGATAGCCGTTCCTCATAAACTGGTTGCGGAGGTAACGGGCCTCACGTTCTTTTTCCGCCGGATTGCTGCAATGAGTCTGGATGCGCTTGAATAGTGTTCTCACACAATTTTGTTTGTGAGCAACCGGATGGTTGCAGCAACCCGGCAGAAAAAGCACGTGAGTCCCGTTACCTCGGTGACTAGCTTATGCATAACGGCTATCCGAAGGCGTTCATAAGCCGATGCCTACGTGTTCAACCGCGGAGGACCAAGCTCTGCTCAGTAGACTCCTCAAGGTCCTTAATGCCGTTTCTGTCACGGGTAGCTAGAGATCGTCATTTCTGCTCCAATACCGTAATTTATACATTGAATTAATCACTGGTTAGTTGTACTTAGCGCAGTTTCCGAAATTTCTGCGTCTCGAATGCGCAGACCCGGGTTGAGGGAGGAGTAGGAACACTGCCAGCTGGCTGCCGGGCGGTGGGATCTTCAGCCGGCGGTGAACCATTGTTCACTCCTCCGACCCCGTACTTGATTCATAGGCCATGTTTATACACAGGAAGTGATGTTATGGTACTCTCATGGCCAGCGATTCCTGCTCTGGGCTGTTATCATTTCTCGGATTGAAGGTTTTTTTTCTTCTGTGAGCCGGCCTGATGCTTACACTCCTTCTTCGTGCCTCCCACCTAATCAGATCTGCGCCAATATCCCTGTTTTTCCCTATTTGATCAATCCCTGTTCTTTGATTATGTAGATCATGTCTGATAAAGCGAAATACTTGAATATAGAAATAAATTGGAGGACGGAGACACGTCTGTTCGAGGAAAAACATACGAAACTAGGTGCTGACACCCAAAAACCTCTGAACGTCATCCTCCTAGAGCTGCAATGTACAAAGGTTGGGAAGGAGTGGATGAGAAGAAGAAGAAAAATAAGAAAAGAAGAAGAAGGTCAACGACGACGACGACTAGGCGATACTTTTTGATGTCCTCGCTTATCGCAAACCTTGTGGTACCTTCAAGACCAAAATATTCCGGAAAGATAAAAACCAACGCGAATACTTGGCTATAGCAGTGACTATCCAATCAGCAACAAACTCAGTTGTGTGAAGGCGCTATACCGGCAGGTTGAGACTGACCATAGTTAACTGGAAACCAGTTAACGGAATAAAAATACCCTCGATAAATACAAAGAGAAATGTATTACCCACGCAGGCTTTGTTAGTTGCCAGCCCCACTCTTTGGAAAGCACTCGAGTTCGTCAAAAATGCCCCTGAAGCCGTCGGATGCTTTCGGACCCCACCTGAGATTGGGCCGGAGTCAACCTCCAGGAGTCAGGTCACGAGACCAAAAGACCCAGTGCCATGAATGGAAACTTTTTGAGTCGTTTACCAGATCACACGTAGTTGTGGGTAGAGCAACTGAGTTGGATAAACTGGACGACTACCCTGGACGCGGATAATTGAGCACGTGCTAGCAGTAAGGAAGAACGACGCCAGCTTCCAAATCGCGTCTCTTTGGACAAGACCTGGCCACACAGTTAAGTTCGCCGAACCCGAAAGTTGTGTGTGATATTCAGTCCCTTAAAAAACACAACGACCTTCCAAAAAGATAGAATTTAGCCGTCTTAAAAGACTGCACATCACGCCTTTTGATTATGACGAATGTGGCGTCAACATATCTGGCCCAGAACTTAGGAGAGGAGGAGCTGAAGACTAACTGCTCAAGGTCACTTCGGCAAGTAGTCCAGATAGAGGCGAACTCATCGGCTTCCCCTTCGTTTTCTCGCAAACTAGACCATGTGCAGTTGGTATTGAGAAACAGTACTAGGAGCTCGATGATGTGCACTCGTTTAAGTTGTTGTTGGGTCTCATCATATTTTTTGAGGAGAAGGCAGTCGATATTGTCGTTAGCCAGACCAGTTAGGATAGACTTTAACACCGAAACCACGACAAATGACAATATCGCCTCGTCCGTTTCCACTTTCCGGTGTTGGATGCGCATCAAAAACCCTTCAGCTGGTTTCATTATCCAATCCAAGTCCTTGATGTGCAAACAAAGTCGCTGGTAGAGTTAATTTGACATTTCGTTTGTGTTCATTTATATGGGTGCCCAGACGTTGAACTGTATGACTAACATACACGCATTTGCGCGTGGGATGCGAGAAATTATGATTGTTTTTTGCTCTTGGGTGATGGGATAATTTACTCGAGATAGTTCCGCGCATAGAGAAGATGTTTGTCTGTGGACAATATTGTCCATCTATGGAATACCAAAAAGACATAACGGCCTGGTGAGTACTTTGGAAATCGATTGCATATAAGGCACGGAATAGAATTTCTGTGTCACCATTTTCCCTTTGTGTCTTGTGGGCATTTATCACATCCCGTGCGCAAATTGGTCCTGTGTGTATGATGGTCATGCAGGTCAAAATCTGAGTGCCCGCATTAATTAACACAAACTAGCTGTCAATCGCTGAGGTCTCCTTGCCCTCGTATTTTCGCACTCCATCGACTACAACCACAGATTCAATTGGGATGACACCGAAGTCTTCGCCATGGCCAACACAAAACCAACGATAGAATTTATGGAGACTTGATTCTCCAGTGCATGTTGTATTAACCACCATGTTGACCTGAACGTCCATTAAGAGGGCCTACATTATCGACTTACTAGCCCCCGGCTCTAATTTAACATCACAGCAATTAATTCAGCTCCTCGATCCAGCATCCACCCTCCAGGACAGGGAGCCGTAGTATTTCTGCCTCTCCCCACATATAGTGACACACTAGCACACGCGAATTGTCTGTCTGTCCTGTCGCGTCAACAGGTCTAATGTGAGATTCTAATTCTCTCGATAGCTTTCGTTTGGTTTGACGATGGATTGTTGCTAGCAGCGCTAAAATTTACGAGTACAGCTCAATTTTCTGAAGAACCGCTTCCTTTTAATTATATCGCTTAGAAAGCATACGACCTCTGATCTACATATATATCTATATAAACTGTAAAGTATAACGCCTTTGCATATCAAATTTGTATTACTTGTGGTGCTACTTGTTTGTAGAATGGACATTACGTAATTATTCCATGGCAGTTGATTGTCTTCACCTCAAATGTTTTTTTAAAATTTTGAGGTTAATCTGAAAGAGTCGTATCTCAATCAAGTAACTCCATGTCCTGCACTTAGAAATTTATGAAATTATTACCTTGATTGTCCCCTGGAGTTAGTATGCCAGAAAAGGTATAGAGTAGGCTGAAGAACCCATTGAGGAGCCGAAGCCCTGGCTGTTGTGATGCCATGTACAACAATCTCAAGGAAAAGGCGGTAGCCAATCCGAATGAGATGGCCAGCCACAATGACAGCTCTTGGCAAGACTGATTCAGCAATATCGATTTTCCGGCATGTTTTATATTTTACTGTTTTTTGCACACTTACCACAAGTCTGACGACGACCTGGGGTACTAGCGTTGAAAATTTACATCATTAATTAACTTATTGTTTCCCAAAAGAACTTCTTTACTATATATATATATATATATATATATATATATATATATATATATATATATATATATATATATATATATATATATATATATATATATATATATATATATATAAATACCAACCCGTCGTCAGACGAAATAAATAAAAGTGAGTGTTAGAATATCGCACTAGACAGGCTGGCATGGTCTGTCGGCCCTGTCACGCCAGCCTGTCTAGTGCGATATTCTAACACTCACTTTTATGTATTTCGTCTGACGACGGGTTGGTGTGACCAGCTCGAAAATTCATGAGTACAACTCGCATTTTCCGAAGAACCCTTTCCTCTTTTCATTATATCAGCTCGGAATGCATACTATCCCTGATCTACAACATATATTTGGGCGTCAAACGCTTATTATTACCAGACGTTGGGAGAAATTCACACAGAGACAGGCGATGACCTTCAAAAGGTCTGTCGGCCCTGTCACGCCAGCCTGTCTAGTGCGATATTCTAACACTCACTTTTATTTATTTCGTCTGACGACGGGTTGGTGGTGGTTGGGAAGACAGCTAATTAACTAAATTGATGGTATAACCGTTTCATGGTTAAGAATCAACTGATTCTTTTATGCTATAAGCTGGCTATAATGTTCTGATGAGATTTGAAATAGACGTTGGGCAGGATTTGAATATGTGCACCACAAAAATATCGCTAAATCCTCCTGTAACATGGAAATTTCGGTAAAGGAGGCTTTACGGGTGTGGTTTAACTACTTGACCGAAAGTTTATTGCATATTTCGTTTCAAGATCAGTTATCTTGCTCGTTTGCAAAATAGGCAAACAGTTTTTTCCTTTATGGGATCACATGTATGCTTATTGGCTCTTTCTACCCTAAAGGGCTAAATGGGAAATACGACAGTTCGACCGTCGTAGTCCGACGAGGTCCACCGTATGCTCCATGGGAAAGTAGAGCAGGGACGGTGACTTGCGCGTGATTTAGTTTAAAGTGATAGTAGACTTGCGCTGCATCTACCGCACTCTCTCCTCCTCCCCCACCTGAGCCCGGTGTCAAGACAGAGTCAAGAAGACCGGAGGCGGGAGAGGACGCAGGTGGCTGGCGCGGCTGGGTCCCCTAAGTCCTAGCCACCCCTAGGTGTGCCACCACACCTCCATGTTCGGCATTTGTTATGGGAGCGCAACCCGAATAACGCCTGCCGTGCCCTAATGTGGCCCCCGTGTTGGTCCAACGCATCTACCACGCTCTCATACACACAAACATATTCCGTAAATAGAACTTTTCACTTGCTAAATAAATCTTACCTGATTGTTCTTTTCCGTTAAAGACCCACCTTCAAAATTCCTCATTCTACTACTCCCGTATAGGAGGTGACATTTCGCCAAGGTGTACATATCCGGACAAACATTGCACCTGTTTCCAGGTAGCCTTCTAACGAAACGAACATAATTAGCCTTTTCGCCTCCTGAAAACTCGCCTTACCAATACTGTTTGAAAGAGTTTGATACAGCACCTTGCTAGTTCTCAGCTTAAAGGTTTATTCTCCTTCTTCATGTCAGTTTGCATGACAAGTTCTAAGCTTATTCATGTGGTTTGCCAATTTTTTCCATTTTGCCCTTCCACTGTCCTTTGCTGATCAAGAAATTACCGTACTACTAGCATTCACAGATAAGGGCCGCCACTTGACATTTCGTGGCCTCGACAAGCATTTGATTTCTTGAAAAAGGATACACGATCACTGGAACAAGAACTTTATTCGCATGACGCTTTGGATTCTCTCTCGAACACATCTTCAGAGATACTCGCACAAAAGTGTAATATGAGGCACAAGGGGCACAGTACTTAAAGGGCGCTTTCGCCAGGCAACCACACACCTGCCACATTTGGCAGTCCTCGCTGGGGCCGTCGCAGGTGATGTGGTCAGTCCGTACCCGATTCATTAGCTGTCGTGATTTCATCACCGTTGTTGATCCTTAGCGTGACGATTACTCGGCCATTTGGCCCGCTGTCACCCGGACCGTTGGGTACCGCATCCTCCCCGTGTGGCCAGTAATTTTACACAGACAAAATCGCAACACAGAAAACGGAAGAAGAAGATAGTTAATTTTTGACCAGAGAACCAGGACTCAAGCAGCTCACGGCTCGCGCAGTTATCCTCTCTGGTGAGAAATTTGGCCCCATAAAACTTCGAAGTGTGGTCGGTCCCGTCCAATGAGCTGCCATCTGGGAGTTAGCGTCCTTCCTGCTCACCACTGCTGTGTGCTCGGTCATTCGCGTGGGGAGTATTCTCCCAATTTCTCCAACGTAGTTGCTTTGTTCTAAACTGTAATTATTTCTATTAGGGTGATTAGCACTCCAGTTTAAGGCCGTTTCCATGAGCCCGCGTTTCCTCATGTAAGAGACTGACTTCGTGATTCAAACTGGACTCATCTCTGTCCTATCAGCAGGCGTCTCTTTCATTTTGGTCACGAGAAAAAGAACAGTAATGCATGATTTATTACCTATTTGAAAAAGGTCGCTCTGAACTCCTGCCTTCATCTGCAGTTCCTCCATCGTTTTTCATGAGTGCACGGTGTCTTTCTACTGCTTTCCATCCTGAAATTTCCGCATTTTTTTGATCGCCCGCAGTATTTTCATAGATTTGACGAACATAGTCATTTTCTTAATGCCACAAATCTTCGATAATAGCGTGAATGTCCATTGGCTGCACCCTTCATAGTCACTACGCGACTGCCTGCGAGGGCTCTAAAGTGTGCTCCAAAGTGCAACGGAACATACATGTTCCTTAACCAGATCAGTGAACAACACACTTTCATAATACATATTCCAAATCGCAATCGATAAAACAATTGGACTGTGGGTCAATTGTGGATGCTACACTCACTGACCAAATGTCGCGGGTTTGAATCTCATGTGATCCAGCTGTGGGATTGGGTATGACTGGCTGATGACAACTAGTAAGCCAGAATTTGCCATTCCTATCTCCCTAGCCTTTGTCGGTTCCCGACGCTCTAACCATGGAACCCCTGACTCGTTGTCTTGATGGTTTCGTTGGTGGATGGAAGCTCATCGACCATTTATGGAACTCGCCCGTACCGTTATGCCTTGGGGCTCTCTCTCGAGTCCCGCCAGCAGCCACACAGTGGGTTAGCATTATTGGCCAAAGAACATTACGTACAAAGGCAAGGCAGACTGGAATGGCCTTTTTGATTATGACAAGGAAAGACAATGGAATATGCATCCTTTTCTTGAGTAAGTTAAAAGTTTATTTAATCTAGATAGAATAGATCAATTATATGGCGGCATTGTAACAATTGTTTCATAACTGAGGACTGGCTTTCATATGGAGTTATCGAAGCCTGTAAAAAGTGATAATCCAATTATGAGAGAGTCGACCAAAGTGCTGGATTAAGTAGGCTTTGTAGATCAAATTGATTCACTTCTAGAACGTTCGAAATCAATCGTGTAGTCGGCAAATTTGTCCAGAGAAGTTCCAGATCTCTTCAGTTGATTCATCTGAGATTTTAAGTGTGACTTTTGTGACACATCGCATCACTTCTACACACTAAAGAATTCTCTGGAATTCAAGTTATGATGCCGAATGCAGATAACTAAATACATATTTCGAACGGTTGATTCAATTTCAGTTTAAATAAGTACTTTTTCATTCCATCGCCATCGTACTGATCTTCAATGGCTGTCAAAGTGTTTTACTTTTCATCAAATACCAAAATCTTGTCAGAAAATGGAAAGTTGTAGTAGCAAACATATGCACAGTGTACACGTTACGGTAGATTTATTGATTTTTGCTTACTTGGTGTAAAGCTCTTCCGTCAGACATTTTTGCTTCTCCCTTTTCGAGCAGATGGCGAAGAGTGTTCGAATCAGCAATTCTTTGAGCCTCGTGCCATCTCTCGAGGATTTTAACGTGGATTCCCATCAGGGGTCTTCCTTGCTCAGTTACAATCATCTCTAGAAGGACGTTACCGACCTAAGAGCTCCATGAGGATTCATTTCAAACTACCGGGAAACCATGCCCTCGATGATCACGTGTCGTTTCCGTGTGGTTCGCTGAGGTATAATTCCTAGGAAAAACTGCCCTAAAAGCTAAATTCCCTCAAGTTTTTTGACCTTCAAGATTATTGGAAACAAGCCGGCTAAAAAAATCAACGTAATCCAATTGAGCAACGTCCGCCCTCTAAGGTGACGTAGCTAGTTTTATTTTTTCGCGCAGGTATTTCTAAGTTTATAAACAGTAACAGCGGAAATTCTTGATGCACCAATCTAATGCTCAAAGGATTGAACGCACAAGATTTTAGCACTAATATTTCAGGGAGCGGTATGGTATTTACCGTTCGGGTGATCTCGGAGTTCGGACGTACCCGAATTCTCAAAACAATCTTTGCGCAATTAAAGTTTAGGTAAGGATGCCGTGTATGGCCGCCTAAACAGGACAAGAGAAAATGAATCGCCCACAATACATGTGACTTTACACTTAATTCCAAGGAAATTTTGTTTAAGATTAAGGTGAGGGTTATGGTTAAGTTTAGGTTTCGGTTTAAGTTTTAGATTAAGGTCAGTGTTAGGGCTATGATCATGATTAGAGTAAGGGGTTAAGATTATTATCATTTTAATTGTAGGTTTAGGTAAAGCGTTGGGCACTGCATGCGTTATTCAGGTTGCGCTCCGCTAACAAATGTCGAACATGGAAGTTGTGGTGGCACACCTAGGGGCGGCTAGGACTTAGGGGACCCGGCCGCGCCAGCCACCTGCATCCTCTCCCGTCTCCGGTCTTCTTGACTCGGTCTTGACACCGGGCTCAGGTGGGGGCGGAGGAGAGAGTGCGGTAGCTGCAGCGCAAGGCTACTATCACTTAAAACTAATTCACGCGCAAGTCACCGTCCCCGCACCACCCTTCCATGGAGCATGCGGTGGACATCGTCGGACTACGACGGTCGAACAATCGTATGTTTACTCTGTCCGAAATTTACCGAAAGTTCACCTATTTTAAGTGGGTGGAGCGATTCCTATTCGCGTGTCCTGCTTAGGCGGTCATGCAAGGCATCCTAAAAAGATTTATTTAAAATCCAGGATCGGTAATGCTTATTTTCACCTTTTTCGTTAAAATTTTCGATTTTGGTGGGCGCTCAGTGTAAACACAAAACGTTCAAGGGATTATTGCTACAATCCGACTCTTGTTTCAGTGCCAGCCATAGTTGCGCCGAGTAACCGTTTAGGCAAATATCGCTAGAATTTCTTGTGGCCATTTTTAAACTATCAACAGGAGGAGTGCAGTCGAAAGTCAATCATTTCTAACCCAAGTAAGTTTTTGCCGCTGTGGGCTAATGGCAGTATGATATAAACGTTATTTTTTACAGGATGAGTAAACTTTGCTTCGTGAATTCCAAAAAGAAGGAAGGCGGAAATAGCCATTCTTGTCTCATAATATTCAGTTATTTTCATTCCATTGTCCATTACACAATGACCGAAGCAGTTATCCCCGAATTAGACCCGAAGTCACCACCACGGACGGCCTACTTGCTTTTTGGTAGCGTCTCAGACAAAATCCCGAGCCCTTGGACATTGTTTTCCTTTGCCTTCCATGAAGCATGTGGTCAATCAGTCCACTTTCGAGCCGACTGGATCTCATGTCCCATCTCTATGACGCACGGAATCCACAGTTTGATGGAACCGCTGTATCTGCAGAAGACCGCGCCAACAGCTGACGTTCATTGAGAACTTCCCAGTCATCCTCTCCTACTACCAGTGGTGTATATTCGAAGGAGCTTATCCACTAACCAGGTCGAATTAGTGAACGGTGCTCTGCGCAAGCGTTTGCAATGGACAATCTGTGGCTAATACAATCAATGTTTTTAGCACATCCAATAAAAAGGAACAAACATTGAGTGTTTATGATAAAGGAACAAATCGTTAACCGCTCAGCGAACGCCGAAGAGTACGAACCGACTTCTTTGACCATCATATCTACCAGCATCACCTCCACAGAGTTCAAAACTAGAGGTTTTGCTTGAGACGTGTTGTAAATGCTTTGTGGAATTTTCCCCGTGCAAACAAGGCGCATCATTAGTGGATTAAATTAATAGTTAAGATGAGCAGCCCATGTCAATGGAGAGGCTGGTGCTCAGCCACCCCTAAAAAATGCTTCATTTGAAAGTAGTTTCAATGAAGTGCGCATTTTGTCAGTTTCCCAATTCAGAAGACCAGTTGGTGAGAAAACTTACGTTCGATAAATTGTCATCGGGCTGGTACATTCAAATGAGGACGGGGGTGCAAGTTAGAACATGTGAGCAATAATGGTCCGGTCATACAAGTGAGGTTTGGAATAGGGGGTCAAAGAGTAATAAGAGGCAGTGAGTCAGACGGCAGAAGAGGGTTAGGTGGAGCCGTTCCAGGGGGGGGGGGTAGGTGGGCGTAGAGAGCGTGGGCACGGAGGCGTGCGTGCAGCTGAGCGGCCGTTGGCCATGCTAAATCCGGAGCTTGTACCTCATCCTCATATAAATGTACTGACCCGAAGAAAATTTATCGAAAAAAAGTAAGCCCGCTAATTGGTCTTCTGGACCTTTTGATGGGAATTTTCCAAATGTTTCTGTTATATGTTGTACGTCTGAACGCGAAATAATTTGCACCGTACCTGGATTAGCATCTTCTGGATGTTTTAAGGTAATCTTCCTTAAAGATTACTACCCTTTTCCATCCCAGAAGCAGAGTGTGAGCTGAGAAGACGTAGACGCGATCATTGGGACATGAACTCTGTTCGCATACCGTTTCGGATTCACGTCTAAAACTATCATCAGAGGTAGTATCAGCGCCTGTGCCTGATGCTGTCTCTGAGGATGAGTTTCAGAATGAATCTGAAACGTCAGAAGAATAAAGTTCTTATCCCAGAAATTTTGCCTACATCTTTTCATTTACTTACTGGGACTCATGTCTTTACTTTTCTGGACAGACTGCGAAATTTTTGCAAATCCTTATTGTTATTTATACCTGAAGGACGAAATTTCCGACTTTCTCCTTAGTATGCGGTGCTTTATTCAGATCCTAACTACTTAAACAATAAAACTACCCACATTCGATCTTGCTTCCTTTGGTCTTGCATTGACATTCTGAGAGTAGTCCAGGTTTAAACTGCGTGCCCAGCACTCGTTTTCAAAATACGTTCATGATTATTAACTGCTCACAATAAGTTTCTTTTAATCCTAGCCAGTAGGAAAGCTGCCCGTTTGAGGTTGACGACAGCTGATTGGCTGGCTCATGGCCCGTTGGCAGGGCAGGCAGAAGCGGTGGCTGGAAATGCACGATATCCCAAACTTAGTAGTGGCCAAAAGCGCTAAAGTAGCTGAACACGTCCCTTACCTACTGCCAGAGAATTTAGCGAAATTTCCTGGCGATTGGTCGTTATTGTCTACCAGGCCAAATGTCTGTTGACGTGCAATGCGTTTTTTAACGACCAAGGGAATGACTTGGTTGTGACGCTAGTTCGCGCGTCACTCATGGTAGATTGAAGTAAAAAAACATTCAAGCTCCAAAAAACCTGGGTAAAGTTACAAAGATCTGCATCTTGAGCTTGGTGAATCAAGACACAAAATACTACTGAATTTCTGTGATTTTGTGGGACTCGCTCTCGCATATCAGTGGGGTCACATTTCTTAAAATACGGCCAGGAAGACTAAATGCTAACTATTTACCATTGAAAAATAAAACCATTAAGCCTATCTGTTACATACATACATTGAATGGGTTCTAAGGTAAGGGGGATCTTTGTTTATCCGAGTTAAAACAGTAAGGGTTGGAAGTTTGTGCAGATAAAACTAAATTTGCAAATTACTATTATTTAGCTATTAGGGGAGTACTAATAGAACGGACCATCACTATCAGGAAACAGGATACTTTTGTATGGCTTAGTTGGCGCTGACGCGGATGACTATATGACCGAATTGTAAGAAGCGTCTGGTCTCCTGAAGGCAGATGGCAGTTCTTTGCCTTCCCAGTGGAAAGGTGACCTTTAAGATAAGGATGCCTAATATAGCCACCTAAACAGGACACAGGTAAAGGAAACACCCACAACAAATGTAGTTTTGCGTCAAATTCCAAGGAAATTATGATAAGGATTAAGGTGAAGGTTAGGTTTACACTTGAGGTAAAGGTCACAGTTTGGGTAGGGGTCATTAGTATACTTTTATGTTATTATCCTGTTAACTGTATGGCTAGGTTTAAGATTAAGGTGACAGTTTAGTCTTATACTAGGGTTAGTGTCAACGTTAACACAAGGGGGTATTTATGCTTCTTCAAATTTACAGTAAGCCCATCTATTTGAGGTCTGTGAGGTAGTTGCTATACTCGTGTCCATTTAAGGTGGCCATACAAGGTACCGCTACCAAATTTGAAGTCCCTATTAACGTAGCATGCCTCACCTGTTCATCTCTTCTCCTATAAGACCGTTAAAAGCGGTTGACCCCCTGGAACGGTACGTGATGAACGCTGTTCAGCTTGGTTGAACCTGGCGAGAACGTGTCAGGAAATTGAACTGGGGATTAACCAGTCGTAGTCGTCGCGGGTCAACCGTTTTGTGGCTTCTCGTGTATTGTTTTCACAGCTGCCAAGGCGCATAAACAATGGAAAAATCCGTGGAGGTGAAGTCTGCGACAAGCGGACTCGTTTATCTGTGTGCGCGCACAAGTGCTAGCTGTGCCAACGGTGGATGAATCCGTCAACACGCACGCACACTCCCCACCTGATTCGCTATTGAGCTGCTGATTGACCACCAGGTAACAGCCACACCCTGGTAAAACCTACTACTGCTGTAGATAATCTTCGCTTCGACTGTGAAGGTCGCGTTACGCATAGCCTACTCCTACGTCTCTGTAGGTCAACGTCAAATACAATAAACCTGTTGCCTCCTGGGGTTTTTATGATATTGCCTACGGAGCGTTGTACGTGAGTCACGTGTGCGCGGAAAACACCTGATCCGCATCAAATGCGTGGTTTCGGAGACGACTATACTTCGATTAGGTGTCTGCGGTCCTGAGTGTAGTCGGGCCGGGTACTGCGCTTTAACTGACGTACCAGTGCTGTTGATAATTTGTCGAAGATGGTTCTAAAAAGGGGAAGAAGGCGGATACGTTTTAAGTAGCTTAAGTCCTGCAACTTGTCGATGAAGTCAAGTGAAGGCGTTTTAAGCACGAGGGACGAGTATTTTCCACAAGTTAATCGGTGGAAGCCTCTCAATATCATTTGGATTCCCAATGGGATAAAGGGCTCTTGACGCAGTGGTATAACCCTGGACTGCTTAATCCTCAATGGTCAGAGAAGCCGCGATCTAATCTTAAATTATCCAGACCCCAGGTCTTGTATGTCTGGATGGTGACGACTACTGAACCAAAAATTATCATCTCAATCTCCATTGTCTTGATCGTTATCCAATCTCTGCCTATATGTCATTTGGGAACCAGGTGACTCTCTTCGAGAGCCCTACACTGAGTCTTAAGTCCCAATAGTACGAATACGTCAGATCAGATACTTCCCTCGGTATGTTGGTAAGGTACAATTGGCCGGGTGCCGGAACAGTGCAATCAGCAGCTTCATATCTATTAGTTGTCAATCTAAAGAATGTTCGTCCAATGATACTGAAGTCTCATCTCTCCAGTACTGCATCTCTTTGGCATCCAACCATCTGTCTGTAGAAGAAAAAACCAACTACTTCTCAAGTCCACACGTATTTTGCCTGTCACATTGTCATTAGAAGATGGTGCATTCGAAAAATCTCTCATGTACCCCCGACTCCCAAGAAAGATGTCTGATTGGAAGAAGCTCTTTTAAACAAAAAAAGGTTGCACCTTCATTAGGACTGAGTCTTCCTGTCTTTTTCGAAAGACGTTTGACTGCTAACTCCTATAATTTTACTTTTAGTTAGTCCGCACGGAAGCCCACAATAACCGTTTAACTTGCACTGTTTGTAACTGCGGTATTCTCAACTGTTCCACGGGAAGTCGAGGTTACCCGAAATTCCTGCATATTCTTCTCTCGCACAGTAGCTGGGGTAAGTGTTTAGCATAGGAAAATGAGCTTTTAAACTCTACCAGCAATTTTAACTCTGCCTGACGCTATTCAAGTTATGATTTCCTATCATTTCTTCGATCCGTAGCTAACTAGTGGAGACTGGACGAAAGGTGCCATCAGCCCAATGAATCACCACCGCATTCAAATTGTACACATCTCGAAATTTTTCTTCGACAGAATGTGTGCGTGTGTGTGCCGCATTTTTTTCCCTGAAAGCAGTCTGGTATAACAGGAGAATATGAAACTCGTATGACAGGTAGTCTTGCCTCTAAGTTCACGAGAGATATTAAGGTTATGTTTGAGGATAGGATTAAGATTGAGTTAGCGTTAGGGTTATGGTTAGTGCTAGGTTAGGGTTAAGCCACGTGAATGGGTTCGCTTGCCCTACGTAAGCGCAAGGTTTCTTAGATTACGGGGTGTTCATTTTGGTAGCTTGCACTACCAAATGACTTTCCGAATGGGAAAAATGACTTTCTGGTGACTGGGCCAAAAGTTGACATCTCAACTCCATCTGCGTTTCACTCCTTCGGATCAGTTTCTGTGTCAAATCCGATGGTGCTGTTACGTCATAACTGCATTGCATGATTCATTAAACGAAATTTCTTTGGTGCGCTAAAAAAATACAGATTATTTTGGGCACGCATTCGCAAACCAATGCGTTCGTGTCAGCGCATTTGACTTCGAATGGCTATCATTCTAAACAGGCCCATAAACTGAGCTTAGAATACCGCTGGCCAAATAAGTAGTTTTTTTAAATTTTAAATGCTTAAATAGTTCCGAAAAAAACCATTTTGATGCTGGCGTTGTTTAAAATTGTCTTTGATTTGTAGCTAGAACTTCAAAGAAGGGCTTATTTCCGGCTTTAAGTAAGCTTTTGATGTAAAGTTAAGGTGGTTGTTAGTTAAAGTCTTTAAGCTTCAAATTTATTAGTCATCGGTAGAGTTTCTAACACAATGTAAGCTTACTATAGTACCTTATCAGCCACGGGAAGCGTAAATGTGAAACACGAAAACAAGTTTTCTGTAGAAATATCCTAGAAGTGGTTGAAAAGGGCGGTTTTATTGTAGGTTACATCGCACTGACAAGTGTATGTGATCCATTTGTTAAAAAATTGGCTCCTTCTGTGGGATTAGAACCCACAACAGGAAGAGGAAAGATTTAGTATGGCCCACAAAAGCTGCGCATTTTTTCAAATTGGATCAATTAACTTACTCATATATGTGCAAACTTCCTATCAAGTACTAACAAGTGTTTTGCAAAAACATTTCCAACTCTACATGATATCGTATTTCGAGGTAACATCATTTCCTTTCACGAAATCTTTGTATAATTTAAACATAATTCGGTATTTATCTCGAAGGACAGGTGTGTGAGAAGCACCAAATTTAAAGGCAGCATTCAAATTCGCATAGGCGGATTCATTAGTATACTCAAGTTTTATCAGAGTTCTAAGATTAATCCAGTCGTATTATTCATGTAATGACAAACTTTGGCCAACCAGGTAAAATTTCTAGGGGTTAATGGTTGTGCGAGTTGTGCATGGGCATTTCCGTTAGGTTAGCTGAACGCTTGCTGCACGCACTAGACCGAAAAGATGCAATCGGCCAGTAAGGCCACATTCATATCGAGTTGGCTTAATTAAGTCTTCTCGTGAAATGGTGATCTGCATTTTGAAGTGCATTTTCAATCAGAAAGTAATGCTAACATGGTGATGTAATACTGATTTCCTATCGGCATAATTCTATCCATATTGTTGGCATTTAAATAGATTTGTTGATCACCCACGCAAATAACGCGCACTACAAATTTCTTAATTAAGTAGTGTGCAGTTTTTCATTGAGTTTCGATGCACCTATAAGTATGCTGAAGTGAACACATGCATAAAAATTCTTACTCTTAATCTTTGAGTGCCGAATCACGTCTTCTTTACATGCTGTACGCGAAGCTATTGCATATTTGGTCTTCAAAAGTTTTTACTGATGAGGTTATGGAGAACGTGCAATTTCGATTAAAAAATCCCATCTGCCCGTTTGGTAATGCTCCTCATTAAGTATACAGCATAACCAATATTCATTGCTAATCTTAGAAGCACTAAATGGTATTTTAGTATTGCCATGTAACATTCTATGATGTTCCGTACACGCACACTTTAGAGCTTTACACTGAAATCCCTAATTGCAACTACAACAGCAGATCAGGCTTACATTTATTTGGGAATCGAAAAACGTTTTTTAAACCCTAATGTATTTTTCTTCAACAGTTAGATTTAAAGAAGACGTTTTTGGCTACAATGTGCGTGCAGGAGGGTATATTTTTCTGCCCAATGTCTGACTGGCGGACTGAGAGTCAGGTTGCAATGGCTCCTTCTTAATGTGGCCTTTATGGCACTCCCACTCCGTGGGATCCGAGTCAGGTGTGGTGGTACACCCAGGGATGGCTCCGACCGCGCCAGCCACCTGCGCCCTCTCCCATTCCCGGTCTTCTTGACTCTGTCTTGACAACGGGCTCAAGTGGGGGAGGAGGAGGAGAGAATGCGGTAGCTGCAGCGCAAGGCTACTATCACTTAAAACTAATTCACGCGCAAGTCACCGTCCCTGCACCACCTGGTGTGGAGCATACGGTGGACCTCGTCAAAATCGACGGTCGAACTGTCATATTTTTATGCGGAATTTTTATAAAACATATTTAAACATACAAGGGTAGCGAAATCACCGTAAAAATACATCCTTTTTGAGCAGCCACCTTTTAAGCCATTTTTATTTCACAGTGACCAAAAAGGTCATAATAGGATTATGCTACATGATGAGCAATAGTACAGACCCGCCTAGGTAGACCTTATCGATTGAAAATAAAGTTTCGAAATTCAGTTAATAAAACGCTCACTGACTGTAACTCCATGGCTTAGATGTTGCAGTAGAGTCTGCTTGACTGACTGACTGTTAAAATATTGCGGTGACGGATCCATTGACAATGACTCGTGTATGAATTAGTTTAGAGTGAGACAGAATTTCACTTGATCTGCTATACTCTCACCTCGCCCACTTTGCTGTGATGGAAACAGAATGTAAATATAACCGGAAGTGAGTGCTGCCGAGGTAGCTGACGGAGTCAAACAGTCCATCAACGCGTGACACACGCACACACAACCTCATGTCCACTGCAGGTGCTGTGTGTCTCACTGGGTGGCTCAGATAACACCCGCCTCAGAGTGGCATAAAGACCACATAAAGTAGAGGTCTTTGAAACCTGACTCTTTGTCTCTCTCAAAAATATCCCGTGAGGAATGAGTCATCCTGTCGTTTGGTGACCTTTCAATATACTACTTGTAGCACGCTGTGATAGATCGAAGCGCTTCACGTCACACGTCAAATGGTCTTGAGAAGGGATTCGGCAGTGTAAGTTTCACCGTGTCTTCCCGCTTTAATGCTCCACTCGGCTGTCGGAGCCTCTCAAATAACTGCTGATGGTATTATACACAGCGATTGATAAAGCCAATCTAATCATCTACGCGTGCTACGCGCAGCTTTATAGGGCGCGCAGGTAGGACCCAAGGCTTCATTGATGTCCTACAAAGACTGGAATTCAAGCAACGGGCACTCAGACTATCGTGGCGTCTCAAAGTTCCAGTCTAGAAATATTGCAAACTGTCGCGATGTTTTGGCGTTTTTGTTCGATAGCCAGGTACTTTCATAAAACAACTTTAATAGCATGTCGTTCCGGTCTCGTAGACATAGACTTGAGCGGCGCGTGAAGGACGCATCTACGAAAAACCAGTCGAGTTTATCTATTCTCACTTATTCCTGAATATTTATAAGGAGTTCGCATGTTGTCAATGTTCCGGAAGTTACTCGAAATTCCGAGTAAAATATTTGAAGTACAGCAAAATGGTGATAGGTTAAAAACGAAGTCAGAAGAACAGCGATGAAAGAACTAAACAAACAGATCAGGATTAAAATCAGTGGAGTACATCTACGGAGTCTCATGGGAGGATGACGTCGTTTAGTATCTAAATTTCAGCTTGCTTTTGAGTTCACTTTTTCTATTTAGCTGTCCAGGTATGGTGTGTTATATCTGTAAGTAGGTATAATCATTAAAGGACCTAACTCATACAAAGTGTAATTGACATTTGAGTGATTAGTATAACGTAAATTAAGTCTTTTTTTATTTTGGTTTTAATGAGTATATTTGATGCTCAGATAGCCTTTTTAAAGAGCACTGCATGTTCAATCTTATTTATTTAAGGGAAACAGACAGGATTTGGACGAAATCAGAGGTTGCTGGATATCCAGGAAATCAGAAAACAAAAACTACTGATTTTGTGCGTTGTGCAATTAGAAAACGTTAATAAAAGATAGAAAGGTTTCGAATAAATTCATTCTGTAACAGAACTATAATATGAATTCTCTGAAAATCACGTGAAGGCAAGTGTAAAGAATTACGTTGTTTTCCATAAACAGGAACTGGATACAGCTTTATAAATTATTTCTTTGCTAATTTCTCACGTTTTTTTGCCATAAAACGCAGTAATTTACTCCCTTGCTAGAATTTTGTTTTGCTACACCGGAAATTGGGATTGCACACAAAAAAAAGAGTATCTTATGGAGTTGAACGCCCAGAACAATCAAGGTTACACAGGAAGCATGCGATAAGATACCTTTTGTATAATAAAAATTTCACTTATCCGAGATTTCGAAACAAAACGAGCAGATTATTGGCTTTTTCGCACAATTTACAATTTGACAACTCTTTTGTACATTCGCAATCTTACCGCGGAGCACTTAAGAAGACAAGTGTTCCGAAAAGCACTCGAGTATAAAGCCAAAGGTGAATTCTTCATTTTCAGCAGAAAATGTATCACTTATTTTCATGGAAGGAAAAAACTGTCAAAATTCCACCTTTTACTTTGACTCAACCCTGGAAAAAGGGTAAAGTGAACACATATTTGTCAGCTTAATATCTAATTAAAGCAATTTTTTATGAGATAGTCTATTAGAGAAACTTTGTAATGGATCATAAGTAAATTAATTGCTGACTTTTATTGTGGACGTTCATGTTGCTGTTCAATGAGTTCCCATGTTTGGGTGAATCTACAAATATGATGCGAACCACCATCTGTATTTGAAAGAATATCCGAAAATTCACTACTTCGATAAATAATTTTTAGAAACGTCTTATTTTGAAGATTTTGATAAACATTTAGAGCTATATCTAAATTTATTGCAATCTATTTACAACAGTGAAAATCGTGAAATGTTAACTGGTAGTTGAATGGTGAGCTGAAACTAACTGCAATCCAATACCAGAGATACCTATAGACAAATCTGATGAAAGGGCAGTTCTCTTAATATGCAAAAAATAGCATGCCTACACTATCACCTGACAATTCTGTTCAAATTTATTCGTCATATTTACAACGATTTTTCATGTTTTCAGAATTCGCCGATTTTTAAAACATTTAATATTTATCAACAAAGCAATGCCAATTATACTATTTCCTTCAAGTTTTTAAATTCGCTTAAGGTTTTTCATCATTATTTCGAAGCTTTGGTAAATGCTTTACTGTCGGTTTGCAATTGATTATCAATCTTTCGTAAATTTCGGCATTTTGCATGAGATGGGTTCTCTTCTATACTTAATTTCAATTAAGCATACTTAAAATTTAAGAGACTATAAAGTGTTTTGTTGTATAACTGGGTTCAAAAAGTTTATGTGAATATGGGACACAAAGAGTAGATGGTGACTCGAAATGCGAATAAAAGGACTAACTTTCACAAAAACTGAAGGTGGTCAAGAGAAAGATTTTATTTTGGCTCCTTGCACGGACAATGTGCCGACTAAATGCAAACAACTTGGGTAAGGAAATTAGTTGGCATGAGTAAACATTCCATTTAAATGCCTCATCGATTATTCAGCGCCAACATTCCTCTACTGACTGTAAGGGCAACTAGCACCAAATCAGCTCGAATTCATATGGAAATCAACTTTCGTGTTGAGCCCGTAAACCCTAATTCTGACTGCTTTACTCCAAGTTAACAATCATTTTGTGAGGCGACTAAAATGAACAATTTCAAAGCCGGAGTATCAACCAAAAACCACACAGGGATCGCTGGGGCATCATGTAGAGGTAGAATATCGGCTTTTTGCTAGAAACTGTATCTTCAGCATGGTATATCATGTATGTATAAAAAATTACTCAGCACAGGCATAACAATTTAAATCCATGTAGAAAAGTTTTCAGGATTTCTAGATGAAGTGGCTAGCCCAGTCACATAGAAATCTACCGTCCCTCTTCCAAAAACAATTCGTATAACGGGCGCTGTGCCACTGCACTAGCTTCGATTAGACTATCAGCTGTGCGACTAATTGAAATTCCACTCGTCTTGACCGACAGGGCAAGCTTATTGCTGCGTTGATCAGTGGTTGTCTAGGTGAACAGACGCAATCTCTTCTAAAATATTTACAAGGCCAAAACGCAGCAGTCGTGACAGATCATTTTGAGAAGAAAGGCAGCGCTTTGGCATGCTATGTGGGAATTGGCTTTTCAAACCAAAACCACTACAGTCATACCTCATGTATTTTCGTGAATTCAAGGATCCCAGAATTTATCGTTGGAACCTACTTAACTTGTATCAGCGATTCTTTAGAGATTTGCGAAATTTTCGAAATCATTAAGCGGCTCTGTAAAAGGGTTTATGTTTAATTTTTGAATCAATTTATAAGCATTAATGCTTTCAACTATAAAATCAGGGAGAAAAGTTAGTTAATGAAGATGCCATCCTCTTGGGGGAATGTGTACTAAATACAAGAAACCATGTAATAAATTTTTTTGAAAAAATTCGCTTTCCAATGATAATATACTCTATCTAAAATAGATAGCACTAATTCAAGAAATTAAGCCCCTTTGAAATGCTTATAGTTACATAAGTATTATAAAGTAATGCAGTTAATTTTCAGCTTTTTAATAGCAATTAAATGTTAACTTAAATTCAGAAAAAAAATTATAAAATTTCTGCTTATTTTCATAAAAAAACGCACACTCTATCGAGTCCTGACGATGACGTAGGTACTAGGATGATACGATACTTAGTGAAAAAGGTGGACACAGCTAATCACAATGCAGGCATACCTATTTTGAGCGTCTGTTGAAAAGATAAATGGCTTAAATACCATTATGGGGACATACGGAACCCCTTTCCACCCCTATGAAAAAGTAGCACCAGAAGAGCAAAATAATTTAGTTGTTCGATCGAAAACCCAACCCTTCGCTTGAGCCTTTACTCAACGATATCCTGATGGAAGTCTTCACCGCCCGAAGAAGGAACTCTAAGCCATTGCAAGTCTTAGAGTACACCTTGCTCGGTATTTATAGGGCGTGGTTGTCAGGCGATCACAGGCCTACGATAGCTAGCAGTCCTCGTATTCATCGCTGGGGCTCGCAGTTGATGTGATGATTGCTACTTGGTCCGTACCCGAGTCGTTAATGGCCGTGATTTCACCACCGTTGTCGATTCCTGGCGTGACAATTACTCAACAATTTGGCTCGCTGTCATAGAGACTACTAGTCACCCGCATCCACCCCGCGTGACTAGCAATTTTGCCCAGACAAAATCGCAACACAGAATATGGAACCGCGAGATCGTTGCGGGCCAGAGAACCATGACTCAAGCAGTTCACTGCTCACGCGGTTGTCAGCCCTTGCGAGAATTTCGGCCTTGTTAAGCTTTAAGATGTGGCCAGGTCCCTTCGCATGAGCCGTGACTTGAGAGTTAGTGTCTTTCCTTCTCACGGCTGCCACGAGCTCGGCCATTCGCGTGTGGAGTAGCCTCCCAGTTTCTCCGACGTAGTTGCTTTGTTCGCAACTGCACCAGATTTGGTAAAAGACTCCTGAAGTTTCTTGCCGTGGTATCGGGCCTTTTGGCCTCAATATTTGGTGTCTGATAGTTGCGTCTGGTCGGTGTGCAACTCCAACTGCAAGTGGGGTGAAAAGGCGGCTTACAGATTCCGAGGCGTTCTTCACGTACGGGAGCACTCGCCAAACTTTGGGGCTGGTGTGGTTCGGTCTCTCGCCTTGTTTGCGCATGCAACTGCCCACAAAGTTTCAAAGATAGCCGTTTTCTCTGAAAACCCGTCGAAGGTTCTGCGATTCGGCAACCTTGTCTTCTGGTTCGCTGCCGTGAGTCGGAACACGCTGATATAGGGCCTGTACGCAACTGCGTTTGTGACTGATTGCATGGTTGCTGTTGAAGCCTAGAGCTGACAACCACGTGAGTCATAAACTGATTGAGTCATGGTTCTCTGGCCCGCAGTTGATTAATAAGCGCAATGATCTCGCGGCTCCATATTCTGTGCTGCGATTATGTCTGGCTAAAATTTTTTAGCCACGCGGGAAAATTGTGGGTGACCAGTAGTCCCGGTGACAGCGAGCCAAATGGCCGAGTAGTTGTCACACCAGGAATCGACAATGGTAATGAAATTACGGCCATTAATGACTCGGGTACGGACCAAGAAGCATTCATCACATCAACTACGACTACCAGCGATGAACACGAGTACTGCCAGCGATAGTAGACCTGTGCTAGCTTGGCAACCACGCCCTATAAATACTGCGCAACTTGTGCCCAAAGTAGTCTTTTCTGTAGATGTCTCTGATGATGGGTTCATGATAGAATCCGAAACGTCAGGCCAATAAACACCATGCTCCAGTGATCGCCTCTTCTTCTTCTTCGTCCGACACGAGCTTGTCTCCACTACATAGGCACCAGGCTGAATTATGGGCAGCTTGGTTATCACCTAGATGAGAACGCCTCGAAGTTCGCATGGCTGGGTGTTTTGTTTTTTTGGCAGCCTTCCAAGCCACAATTCGTGAGGCGTCGGGATAAATTAAAGAATGCGCTTATTTGCTTTTCGGCTTGCCCTCTCCCGTGCACCAGTTGACTGTCAAAACCCGCCACTTTTCTAGGTGGTGGGGTCGGACATGGTAGTTGAAGGAGCAAAAAAGCTAATCTACAAGTGCCCCAAGCGACCTGGTTCTCACTTCTTGTACCGGAATATACCCAAGAAGCTGCTTTCTAATCGCGTTAGATGTGGGTGTTCTGACATGTGACCTTTAGCCCGCCATACGGGCCCTGGGGAATCCGAAAGAGACATGCATTTTGCGTTATGGAAAGTTTTTGTACATGCACGTGTTATGGAGGAGGTAAGAGCAGCATGCAAACCACCGGTTTACCCGAGGTTCCTCGTGGGGAAATCCCCTCATAAGCTAGCAGTTGATTTTCAGGTCGCCAATTCTCTTAGCAATTTTTTCTCAGGCAGGGTGATGTAATCCCTCTTTGTATTAAGAGGCGATTTAATTTGCACATTGTATGCTCATTCACATCCGTTTTCCATGAATTGGTGGGAATTTTCCCCGAATTCTAAAAGTGGCATATTGTACTAGTATAGTTGAGTGTGAAGGGAAATTACCTGCAAAACAGTGGGCGTGTAGATGTACCTTTTTTCTAAGAAAAACACCTCTGCTCGGCGGCTCTGTCACCGTGGTGCAGCCTTTCCGGTCTACCAAGGTTTTAATGCAAATGATCGTGCATTAATGCATTTCACTAGTCCTCCTACGCTATAATGCTTACATTACCGTGGATGACATCTACTATAGAGAACTGGTTAGTCCTGGTTAGGCTGCGCCCTTAAAATGTTCAGACTAATTTTTTGGTAGGACATAAATTTATGAAAGTAAGATAGTCCCTGTATAAAGAGGAGAAGTTAAAATAAGCGAAGTTAACATTCAAAACACTGTCTGGAGTTGGCCCATTCAACAGAGCTCCAAAAAAGTGCTGGGGCTGGAAAAAAACGCACCGAAAGTTGCAATTGAAAAGACCTCGTCGCGCCACTGTCGCGCATGGCGACGCCAGCCTAGCCCTTGGACGGAGAGCCTTTTAGCTCTGGTGCCTCGGACGTAAACAGGTTTTGTTAAGAACACTCTTTGACATGTTCCTAGCTAGTTAAATTCTACTTTCCAGTGCCTGGAATGTAAACAGATGTTTTTTTGTCAAACACTTTTTTGTGTGACTTTCGGGGGTGATCAGTCCAACCTGCATGTAAGTGGGATGCAGAAATGTTCTGCTTTTTGAAAGTACGAAGGCGCATAGGTGTTTGAAACAGGGGGTTTAGACGATAAAACATGCACCACAAAGACTAGTAGATAGTGTCTAAGTATAAAATATGCCGAGAATGTCGGTACTGTTACTGGTCTCTGAAGGATGGCCTGGACAATGTCTCAACATCATGGTTAGAAAATGGTCTTCAAGTTAACAAAGAGAAATCTGTTCAATGTATTTTTCACCTGTGACCCTCTCCTAGTCCTGAATCTTCAGACGTCAATGAGGTATTCTCCTTCCGGTACCTTGGCATTACTCTGACATCCAATCTTTCATTCGCCTTTCATATTGATACTCTTTCTTACTAAAGTTCGTAAACTTCGTTATTATATCCTTCGTTTACGTTTCTAGCCCACTAACTAACGATTTATAGATGCAAGTATCTTTCCCATCATCCTTAATTGTTCTACCGTGATTTTTCCAGCTTTGCTTACAAAGGATTTGTCGATTTTCCAACGTTTCTTCCGACTGATCTCTTCTGCTGCTGGGTTTTTATACTATTTTAGTGGGGACGATAATAAACTGACACTTCCCAACAGTCAAACAATTTGCTGAGCGAATTCCACATGATGATGTCCATCCCCTCCGAGGCTTTCATCATATCGTTTGCCGTATATCAGCATATCATCGCTCTGTTTTGCCATTTCTAGCACGCTCCGTTATGTGTGAAGAGATTGAAATACCGAAACTGAGATTGAAATCGGGGCCCCCATTAGATGTCCATTTTGACCCTTTTATTCTTGCATAATCTGTTACCCTTTCCTGTTCTCTCACTGAATTGCTCAATTTTTTGCTGAGAATTTTGAATGAAATTTTCAAAATAAAGCATATTCCTCTTTCATTTTTTACGAAACAGTAAATTTCTGAAATATTAAAAAAAGATTAAATAAATCATGACGGCTTCTAGGAAGTTAAAATTGAGTGACTAGAAATGTCAGTATAGAAACCGACTGCACAATAATTAACTATCGATTTCACTTTTTAGGAAATAGAGTTAAACTCAGGTCTCAATAGAAGATAAATTACTTGACTCTGACTGACCGAACCATGGTTCGGGTGAAACGTCTAAATTGGTCGTGGGACTGTCCCGAGTTTTGATCTAACAACCGTTTAGACATCGAAGAGAGCGACCCAGTAGTCCGATTCGGACCTATGTGCTAAGTCATTCCGTTTGCCATTAATTTGCAGCTCCTGAAAACTCGCTGAAAGGCAAGGTTACTGAGAGCAAGTCAACTGACAACTGGCACGAATCATATTGACTATAAACCTCTCCACCACCCGAGCAACCAGTGAGTCATTGAGTCTGACCAGCGTCGGATGTCTGTGCGTACAGGTTAAGCATGCACAGACTTGAATTCAACTTGTTTCTATACAGTAATACACCAAGAAAGTGTGGGGTTACGCTCCCGGACACCCGCGATTTTCGAAATGCACGCATTTAGACTGACAACTCACAGTGTACTATCTTCACATGTTACACACTAAATCCCTCCTCAGTAATCTCCATGTTTACTTAAAAATTGATATTATCATTAGCAATACCCTATAAATTTTATGGGTAAAAGTAATTAGATACAATACTGTATAATAGAGTTCACACAGTAAGATATCTTACATACTGTAGGTAGGGTTTCGTATTCTGTCTACCCTCTTGTGCTCCCGTGCGTCTTCTCAGAGACGCTGAACTCTTACGAACGCATTTCTATGAAATCCTGAATAAAATAGACTAAGGATGAAGGTTACTGTATAGCGTAATGGATGATTTAAACCTCCCTGGGCGCCGATATAAGCGCTCCCGAATATTTTTCTTGCGGCTCTACAACAGGAGTCGTATCTTCTGGCAGGCTTAATTTCTGGCTTTTTGGTGCTACTGAGGAACATCATTATCGGAATTTGTTAAAAGACGCGGTGAATAAGACCGGTAACGAATCAGCTGAACGATGGCACGTTTCAGGATGACTGTCATTGCTTCCACTGCCTAAGGAAATGCTGATTCCTTCAGTTTGTCCGGTATCCGATGTTTGTGGGTTCACTTGACATTCGCTTGTTTCTATAATGGAGGCCAGTGAAATTCACTGAGAGTTCACCATCGCTGTTTGAACTTTACTTGCATGAACCCGCATCTGACACTGTCTCTGACGATGGGCTCGAGTTGGGATCCGAAACGTCAGTCGAATAACCTTCGTGTCCCAGCAATCGCGTCTACTTCTTCAGAAACTTCGGGGTCAATTTCTAAAAAAATTCCAAATTCATGCATACATTTCGGTAATCGGGCATCAGTTGTTGAAAGGGTCAGCATGTCTAATACCCGACTCCACACACCTGCTACCATTCTCCCAACATTAGATTCCACAGACAGAAATCGTCCAACGAATAGAAACATAACCTAGCCCAGATTTCAATGCCAAAATTTCAGTTTATCAAGAATTTAGTAAGGGAACAAGGAGGTTAACATTTGCGACAGACATTTTCAGAATCGGTTCCAGCTTTGATATGAATATTTTTACGCTATTGACTTGGCATCTTGTGAATACTATGTCCTTATTCCGCAAAATATTATGTGTTTCAATGCAACTATTGAAATAAACAAGTGGATCACGCCTGTAGTGATTTGTCATGGAGGACTTACCCAAATTAACGCATTTTATTCTATATAAATTAGGAAGGGCTGGGCAGGCATTCATAATGCCTGCAGCTGAGGTCCGACGACGAGAGAGAGAGAGAGAGGGAGAGAGGATTTGTGAAAGTACGTAGAGTTTGTCCAATTTGGAGCCATATTTTTCTATAAAATTCAAGTTGAATACTATTACATCCAGCAGGACATTCCCCCGCTCAAAAATCCAAGCAGCTAGCATAGCAAACACCTTCAAAATGGCAACGTGTACTTCCTCACTCACGTATTTACGAATTAATTTACTGTGTGTTTTGGCAGATTTGAATAATTTATTGGACCAAATTGTGGAATATTCAGCGGTCTTGGTGGGATTCAAACCCATGACAGTAAGAGCAAGGTTTGAGAAATACCAAATCTATAACCTCTTGAGCTATGAGGCTACATCGCGTCAAATGAATTATTAAAACCTGTCAAAAATATATATATAATTAATCGGGTGAACTCGGTAGTCATCTTGGGCATCCCAAATTAATTGCCTAGAAATGCCTGGTTTGAAAGTCATCTTGCTGTATGGGAATTGGTGGATTTCATCTCTTGCAGTAGGCAGGGCGCGTAACTGACCCAAATGTGACCAAACTCACGGCTCCCGGTGGGGCCTTGTAGCTCAGTTGGCTAGAGCGTTGGCTGTGCCAAAGCCTTCCTCTTGCTGGCGTGGGTTCAAATCCCACCGATGCCACCATGTTTATCACAAGTGGGTCAAAGGAATTGTTCAAAGTTGCTAAAATCCCCTACTAATTAATTGTGCCTGGTATTCATCTGGTGGCTTCTAGATTGATTGCTTAGTGAATCCTGCTTGGGCAGTCAGCTTACTGTATCCTAATTGGTGCATTCCATACATTGCAGTAGGCTGTGCGGGTAACTTGACCCATGTGTGATTAAACTCTCGGCTCCTGGTGGGACCTCGTAGCTCAGTTGGCTGGAGCGTTGGTTGTACTAAAGCCTTCCCCTTGTTGACGTGTGTTCGAATCCCCCGAGGCCACCGAGTTTGTGACGGGTCGAGTCAATAAATTTACATGACACGGTAGAAACTGAAGGTTCATTTGACGGACGAATGTCCACAAGTGGGAGGCATCCCACCGGTGCTGGGTGAATGTGAAAGGTGTGGGCGACGGCTCATACTTGAGTGAGAGAAATACTAAAAACAGGCAGCATTTGGCGGCCCCTGTGCATACGTTCGGCTTCTTGATATCGTGTGTTGGGGCTACATGAACGCGGTTTGTGGGCACATGCTCGGATATGCAGCACCCCCTGTTCCCGCTTTGGCCGATTTAGGTGGGTACTGTCATTTCGACTATGTGGGAAGGCTCCTTTGAACCCACATGGGATGACCAATAATGCCCAGGTGAACACTGCTCACTCCTGTTTTCAGAGTTTTTAAACATCTTTTAAACGAGCTTCAACCAGTTTGGCTGGTACACAGCCTTCTGCTGCAGATGCGCACATTAAAGCAGCCTGGTTCATCAACTTGTCGTCGTATTGAAGGCTTAGTATCGTTCATTAGACTGGACTTATAAATCTGCAGTAAGAAGAACATTTAAAAAGAAAAGCAGACAACTGCGCAGCTACAGTTCAGTGCAAAGAACGAACAAAAAGAGAGAAGCGACTGGGTCTGTGGAGGAAAATGTCAATCGGTAGACGCTACATAGCACCCGTCATCCTGCAACACACGTGACAGTGAGGGGGATAAGATTGAGATGAAAACTCTGACTGGATCAGGAAACGGGGCAACTGGGATCTGGCACCAGTATAATTGAATGAATAGTGTGCGCCAAAGACACATTGGACGCATTGCTGAACAACGAGAGCCTGTAGTTCTCGAGAAATCAGTGAAAGCGTTGAGTGAGGCTGTGAGTGCATTCAGATGAAAATGTTTGTTGACTTTGAGGGTCGCGGTTGGTCCTGTATGATCTGACAACAACGAAGAACCTGAACTGCGGTGTTGACAGCTCCAATAGTGCAGTGTACTCAAGGGGACTTCTTTATATTTGCGGTTTAATACCAATGCATTAGCGGATTTAGAACGCAAGTTGAACACATTATGTAGCTAAGTAAATCGAACTAGTTCAAAGTAAGCTCTGTGTACGTCAAACGAATGCCACGAACTTTCAGAATGCCGCCGGAAACTGAGCATTCGCAATAGTCCTGCATTTTTGCCGATTGTAAGCAGGTGGTTTACAAATGTGCTTCTGGAGAAAATTTTTGAACCGGTTAGTAGCCGTTGGGATGTTAACTGCCTAAAGCTATAACTTCTGTGTGAATTAAAGCTATTTTAAACGAATCACATCTATATATGCACCGAATGGCAGCAAACAAGTGAGACTGAGGCTTTTATTGAAAAAGATAAGAAAGTGATCTCGTCGGAGGACAAAATGGTCCCAGAGATCATCTTCTCATTTTCAAGCTCTATAGGTATGTGAATGGCTGATGACAGTTAATAAGCCAGAAATGGCCTTTCAAGTTTCCCTTACCCTTGGTGGCACTGGCTTCTGCATTTATCCCCGGTCATCATTCAAATGCCTGTACGTAGTCCAAAGGCGCAAGCTTACTTAGATTTCCCGTACCCTGATCGATGCGCGCACTTCCTATATATAGATATAAGTCAAACAAGTGCATAGCACTCACTGATGTGGTTAATATCTCACTCGATCCCATCAGTGAGTGTTACGCACTTGTTTGACTTGTTTATGTATCTCACTGCACAAGTTATATGACGTACTGATGATCGGTAACAACCGTGAAACAGCTTTGACGGGCTTCTTAAATTGAGCCGCCATCTTTTATGCTCTCCATTCGCATGTAAATCCTCTTATATAAATGTCGGTTGGCCTATTTTACCCATGATATAACGAATTTTTAACCCATTTGTTAATTCAACAAAATGAGGTCATCAGTGCACGACGCTGGCACCGTTTTTGAAAAGAAGTCCAATTTTTCAATATTTTTGAGACGCATTTAAGGACGATTATTCATGATGACAATGTGTGCATTCTTCGGCCATTCATTTGTGATCTTCCGGTGTTGTGTGGTTTATGTTTCAAATCTTGTTAATGGTGAATGAAGGACATTTTTTGCTGAAAGTTTTGGAATTTTACTTTCAAAATAAAGTATGGCTCTCTCTCTGTCTGCGCGTCTTGCCCGTGGCATCCTCAGCAACATACGTATGCAATATATATATATATATATATATATATATATGTATATATATATATATATGATATATTATATATATATATATATATATATATATATATATATATATCAGAAGAAAAAGGCGATCACGGGAACAATAGGTTTAATATCCTGACGTTTCAAAAATCAAACAAGATTCCATCGTCGGAGGTAGGTTCAGTACGGCGCCTCACAGTATTTATGGGTTCTGAACATGCTGGCTCTACAGCTATTCGTGCAGGGTGCACTGCAGGGGTGGGGGAGTTAGTTGCTGTCCTGCTGATCATTGATTTTTATTCTCCCTCGCCTCGCCTGGGGGCTGTGTCGGGATGGCAAGTGTCATTGACCTCGTCTGCATTGCCCGCGTTTGGTGTACCGGACCCGCATGTCTGTTTCTCGTCCCTCGTTTGAATCTGTCCGTGCACAGCTCATCGGTGGTTGCTGAGTCATTGCCGGTGTCTCTGTTCCTATCGGGTTAGAGACGCTCATCATCGGTTTTCGTGCGCATGTTCAGAACCCATAAATGCTGTGAGGCGCCGTACTGAACCTACCTCCGACGATGGAATCTTGTTTGATTTTGAAACGTCAGGATATTAAACCTATTGTTCCCGTGATCGCCTCTTCTTCTGATTTATGCCCGGGTACGCGCATTTTCGCTTCAATTAGCAATATATATATATGTATATATATATATATATATATATATATATATATATATGTATTTGTATATGTATATATGGCAGTTGAGCGCTCACCGATCGGTTACTAGGACTCACTTCATCCCGTTGTACCTTGAGGTTAGCTCTCAAGCCCTGCCAGCAGCCGTAAGGCAGCTAAGGATATAGGCAGAATAACATGACCGACAAGGACAAGGGAGACTGGAATGGCCATTTCTGGCTTATTAGCCGTCATCAGCCAGCCATACCCAACCCCAGGCGCTGCGGCGCCCGAGGCTCGAACTCGCGACCTTTTCGGGCAGAAGTCCAATGCTCAACCCACTGCTCCACGAGCTCGTTGTCTTGCCGGTTTTGATCGGGAATATTAACCATAGTAGTAGGGCACTCACCGATTGGTTACAGGACTCAATCGTCCCGTTGTGCCTTGAGGCTAGCTCTCAAGCCCCGCCAGCCTCCGTAGGCAGCTAAGGATATAGGCAGAATAACAGGACCGACAAAGACAAGGGAGACTGGAAGGGCCATTTCTGGCTTATTAGTCGTCATCAGCCAGCCATACCCAACACCAGGCGCTGCGGCACCCGAAGCTTGAACTCGCGACCTTGTTTGGCGGAAGTCCAACGCTCTACCCACTGCGCCACGAGCTCGTTGTCTTGCCGGTTTCGATCGGGAACATTAACGGCTAATAAGCCAGAAATTGCCATTCCAGTCTCCCTTGACTTTGTTGGTCACGTTATTCTGCCTATATCCTTAGCTGCCTTACGGCTGCTGGCAAGGCTTGAGAGTTAGCCCCAAGGCACAACGGGACGATTGAGT